>PVIW01008138.1:23259-64331 GCA_004026585.1 Noctilio leporinus | reverse complement strand
ATATCATATGATCTCACCCATTACGGGACAATAATGAGCAAAACTAACAACAAGCAAAACAGAACCAAGTATATGAATACAAGGAATAGGCCTTCAGTGGTCAGGGAGAAAGGGGTTGGGGGGAGGGGGGAGGCAGAGGCAAGAAAGGGGAGCAGCTTAGACAAGAACCTAGTATAAAGGAACCATGGACATGGACAACCTGTGGGATTGACTTTTTGGGGAATGGGTGGGTGGAGAGGGGGACAGAGGGGAGCAAAAAGGGGATGGATGTAATACAACAACAATAAAATTAAAAAAAAAAAAAGAAGAAGAAATGATACACTGGATCAAATGGAATTAGTTGATATCTTCAAATCAGCAGAACCTACGTTCTCTTCAAGTGCACATAGAACATCTAGGATAGGCCATATGTTAGGACACAAATCTAGTCTCAACAAATTTAAAATTTTTGAAATCATTTCAAGTATCTATTATGATCATAATGATATAAAACTAGAAATAATGAGAAAAAACTGAAAAGTACCCACAGATATGGAGGATAAATAACATGTTATTAAACAATGAATGTGTTAACAATGCAACCAAGGAAGAAATCAAAAGATACATTGAAACAAATAAAAATAAGAACATAACAACGTAAAATCTATTGGACAGAGTGAAAGTAGTCCTAGAGTGAAATTCATTGTGTTCAGGCCTATCGCAAGAAACAAGAAAAATCTCAAACACATAAAGGAACTTAATGTAAAGAACAAAAACAAAGTTCAAAGTGAGTAGAAAAAAGAAATAATGATTAGATCAGAAATAAATAAAATAGAATTTGAAAAAACAGTACAAAAGATCAATGAAATCAAGAACTACTTATTTGAAAAGATAAATAGATGGACAAACCTTTACCCAGGCTTATCAAGAAAAAAAGAGAGAAGACCCAAGTAAATAATGTCAGAAATGAAAAAGGAGACATTACAATGACACCAAAGAAATACAAAGGACTGTAAAAAAATATTATAGACAACTATATGCCAACGAATTGGACTATCTGGATGAAATGGATAAATTTCTAGAAACATGCTATTTTTCAAAAATGGATTAGGAAGAATCAGATAATCTGAATAGACAGTTTACAACAAGTGAAACTGAAACAGTAATAAAACAACTCACAACAAAACAAAGTCCTGGATTAAATGGCTTTATTGGTGACTTTTACCAAACATTCATAGAACGAACACCTACAATTCTCAAACTATTTCAAAAACTTCAAGAGGAGGAAAGACCCCCATGCCTTTTTTATGAGGCCAGTATTATCCTATTTGGAAACCAGATAGAGATGCTGTAAAGGGAAAAAAAGTATAGGCCAATATTCCTGATGAACATAGATGCCAAAATTCTCAACAAAATACTAGCAAACTGAATCCAGCAATACATTAAAAAGATAGATCATTATACTATGATAAAGTGGGATTTATTTTGAGGATGCAAGTTTGGTACAATAAGTGCACATCACCCAATAAATGTGATACAACACATAAACAAAATGAAAAATAAAACCTACATGATTATATTAATAGATGCAGAAAAATCATTTAATAAAATACAACACCGATTTATGATAAAAAAATTCTTACCAAAGTGGGAATAGAAGGAACATATCTCAACATAATAAAGTCCATATATGAAAATCCACAGCCAACATCATATTCAATGGGCAAAATACAAGTCTTTCCCTTAAAATCACGAATAAGATAGGAATGCCAGCTTTTACCACTCTTATTCAACATAATGCTTCAAGTGCTAGTCACAGCAATCAGATAAAAGAAAAACAAAGAAAAAAGAAAAAGAAAGAAAGCAAATTGGAATGTAAGAAGTAACACCATCAATGTTTGCAGATGACATGATACTATATATAGAGAACCCAAAAGACTATACCAAAAATACTAGAACTGTTAAGTAAATTTATTAAAGTAGTAGGATAAAAATAAATATACAGATATCAGTTTCATTTTTACACACCAATAATAAACTATCAGAAAGAGAAATCAAATAGTCCAATTTGCAATTGCATTAAAATATCTAGAAATAAATTTAACCAATAATATAAAAGACCTGCATTCAGAAAATTATAAGATGCTGAAGAAAGACATTTAAGAAATATAAATAAGTGACAAAGGTGGCAAGAGCACAAAATGGGCTAAAGGTAGTCTAGTCAGTAAATAGTTTTGAGAAAATTGGGCAGAGATATGCAAATAAAAAAGTGTAACTAGACCATCTTCTTACACCATACACAAGAATAAACTTAAAATGAATTAAAGACTTAAACTAAAAACCCTAAAAATCCTAGAAGAAATTAAAGACAGTGTAATTACGAGCATTTCTAGTTGCAAATTTTTTATATATCTATTTGAGCAAAACAAAAGAAAAATAAACAAATGGGACTATACCAAACTGAAAAGTTTTTGCACAGCAAAGGAAACCATCAACAAGATGAAAAGACAACACACTGAATGGGAGAACATATTCTCTAATAATATCTAACTCTTTGAGAACACATGGTTGAAATTGAGGAGTATTGTGCTAAGTGAAATAAGCCAGTCAGAGAAAGACAACTACCATATGGTTTCACTCATATGTGGAATCTAATGAATAAAATAAACTAACAAAATAGGAATATACTCATAAATACAGAGAACAGGCAGACATCTGTCAGAAGGGAAGGGAATTGGGGGGAGCTGCTGTGTAAAAAAGGTAAAGATATGAAACAAAAAAGGGAAAAAAACTCATAGATACAGACAAGATGTGATGATTACCAGAGGAAAAGGGGTTGGGGGATAAAAGAGGGTGAAGTGGGGATAAATGATGATGGAAAGAGACTTGCTGGGTTAGTGAGAGCACAATACTATATACAAATCATATATTATAGAATTGTATGCTTGAAACCTAAATTATTTTATTAATCAATGTCACCCAAAGAAATTCAATTTAGAAAATCTATGATAGAAGTAATCAGGAAAATACAAAGATATACAAGTTAAAGAGTATACAAATGATAAAGAAATAAAGAGAAAGACCAATTACACTGAATAGAAATTTCAGAAGCTACTTTATATTGAAAAATAGTAATATAGCCAAGTAGCTTCAATACAGTGTACAAAAGATACTTGGACAATATGCTAATTATTAATAGTACTTTTCACATAAATATTAACATGTTCTCTACTTTAAGTAACCACATATTTTAAAGTGGTTTTAAAAAATTTCTTGTGAAAAAAAAAAAAAATAGCAAAGTCCACACAGGTACAAAAACCAAGCACAGTAAAAAAGACACTAGAAACCTTGCAAAACATACCAAAGGTAAGTTTAGAGATTTCTTAAAAATCTTAAAGGCAGAATTAAGTTGAACAATCATTTAAATCATATGTGGCCAATCTCCAAAAACTACATTAAGAGTGTAAAGAAGTTGTAGGAAGACTAAATTAATGTATTTGCCTTAGTCATTATTGAGAAGACATTAGAAATATTCCAACTGTTGGCTAAATATATGACCTGTAGTTTCAATGAGCTACTCAGTACCAAAGATTGCCTGATGACAAACATTACCAACTCAGATTATCCCAGAACTTGGAAACTACAAAACTAATTAATTGTATTCTCAGTTTTGAAATTTACTGAAGAGAATCTGTAAACAACTGGAGGCAAAGCAAGTAGGATTTTATATGAGAAACAGCATTAATGACCTTCAGTGTTTGGAAGAATAAATGCACACAAAATAGTGAATTAAATGTAATTGCTCTTTCAAGTTTTCCTTCAAAAAGCCTTTAAAGTGTTTTAATTCAGAAGCAATGGAAATGGTATGACAAGGCTCTAATGAGGTTTATCTTCCGCTAAAAACAGAATAGCAATGGTAAAAGTACACATTTGACAAACCATACCATTCTCTGGAGGACAAAGTCTTCCAGAATCAGGGCTTCAGATGATGGAAAGAATTACTGGGTAGTTGTTTTAGAACTCTGTGAGTAAACAGCAAAAGATAGATCTATTTTATTGCGGGAAGAATGAGATCACTAAGCAGAGAAATAAGGCAATATTTATAGATCAATGGGCTTCCATCTTTAGATCTTCACCCTGAAGTTTACCTGGGAAACACCACTAGAGTAAGAGAGCACTAGAGTAAAAGCCAAGGAATTTGTTTTTATTTTGAAATTCAGCAGTATGATCTCAGACAAATAATTTTAAATATTGACCTTCAGTGTTCTTATTGGTGAACTAAGAGTAATATCTACTTGACTGAGTTATTGACAGTTACAAGATAATGAAAATAGTGCTTGGCACATAGTTGAGATCTGGGCCAGAAATACTTCTTGAATCTAAGGTCACTAGACACATCAAACCACTTATCATTTTAACAAAGAACACCAAAAACTAGGGGTGTCCTTGGGATTTTACTCACAAAATGAAAAGATCATTAGACTGCATAGGAATTTATAAAGAAATATAGCTCTGTCTACATGAGTCATGACTTTCAAACACAGCTGCATACTAGTATCACCTGAGAACTTGACAAAACTATAGGTGCCAGAGAGCCCAGCATTTCTAAATTACTGTTCCAAGGTACAGTGCTATCTGGATAATCAGGTTGCAAGCCAGGTCTCCAGCCACATCCATAGCTAGAGGCAGGTGAAAGGCAACCACACATTGATGTTTCTCTCCCTCTCTGCCCTCTCCCTTCTCCTCTCTCTGAGAATAATAAATAAAGTATTTTAAATAGATAAATAAAAAGTATATAATTGGAAGAAAGAGGGAAGAAGAGAACATAACTGACAGCAAATATTACCTTATAAACTGAATTACTTTATGAAACCCATTGCTCCAAGCAATGGTATAAAGAGAGATTCAACATACACGGAATATGTTTTATTCAGCACGTCCTGCATTAATGCACCAGAATAAATGAGGCCTGGTGGGAAAGCCTTGATGTCTGTCACCATTTCTATCCACAAGGGTTTGAACATATGTCCTGGCCAACAATTTCTGGCTCTGTAAACCCACCAAAGAAACTGTGAGCAGTCTCTGCCTCAGGAGACTCTGGAGCTAGCCCTCTGGTTTGAGAAAGTTACCACTGTTTATAGAGCCTGAAGTCTGTATTCCTCTACCTTTTAAGAATCCTATTAAGATAAAATTTCTGAAGCTGATGTTATCTTCAGTGTACTGAGTTAAGAGTTTTTGCTGCTGCTCTTTGCGTCATGCTCACAGCTGTGCCATCTTCAGCGTTATGTGCCCTGTTTTGTACTTTTACTCACAGTTGATCCTGTTCAGTATCACATATAAAACTTGTTAATGGAGTTGTTCAGCTCCCATTTATTTCTTGCATATGTCCAGTCCAAGGAAATGACTTTAAGGTGAGGAATCTGTCCATACTAACAGACTAGGGGTATTCAAGATGTTTCTGGGAAGTCAAATATCCATGTCTACTACTTTAGAGGAGGTAAGAGGAAAGAGCATTATAAGAGACGCAATTCACTTTAGAACTGGAAAGGCCCCCAGGGACTTTCTTTGGAGCTTTTTATTTAGATAAAAAGAAGTGTAAATATCCAAGGCTTAATGGGCATTTTCCAAGTTTACACAGCTAGTTAGTAACAGAACTGGCACTAAATTCCAGGTGCCATTCTAATACCCAAGTGCAATACCACATTACTGTTGCAGCACCGTACCACTGGTAAGTGCATATAAGAGACAATGAAATAAAGTTTTTCAAGCAAAGTGTCCTTTCTTATTAAGCATTAAAAATGATTAGTGAGGGCAAAATCCAAATACCAAAATTCAATAATAGCTTGATGTTTTCAAGAGAACTTCCTACACATAAGAATGTGTGGCAGAATGACTGACAGGGTTATTACAGTGCTGAGACATCCTTAACAGGAACTAGGTTTAAATAGAGTATATGGCAATTATGACATGTCAGTGGTTAACGAGGCATTCTCTATTCTAAAGAAGAATCAAATCCAGGAATCTTTAGTAACAATAATAAAGCTGTATGTTAACACCAAAATCTAATATAACTTGTTCTGTACTTGCCATGGTTATACTGGTAAAATATATACATTTTACTACATCTATGGATGTTTTCAGTGAAATTAAGATTTGACTAGCCTTCATGAGTCATCTCTAGACAGGATGAATCAGTCTTCTTTTATCTGCAGTCTTTCCCATCTAAAAATATTGGTGATAGTCAATGAGACTTCAAGAAGAGATGGTGACCATGACATTGATGTGATTATAATCAGCATACAAAGTGGGACCTCTGTACTCATCGAGTGCCAGAAATGACAAATACCAAATGAACTGTGAACTACCATTAAAATGTATGGTGTATAGGGTCTGATGAGTACTGAAGCCAGCAAGTACCGAGGTATGACTGTAATTTTAACGTCAGTGTAAGGTACCATGTCTCAACCGTGTCAGTCTAATAGATCTAACACATATTTTCCAAAATGCCCATGATCGTACAATCTTTTATTTAATTCTCAATTCTTTTCAATCTACCTTATGTCCCTACCAATCCACTGAAACTGCTCACTCAAGTCACTAATGCCTTTCCAGCTTTCAAATTCAAACATCATATTATATTCAATCTTTCTGTAACATTTTTGACCTTTGCTTCCTTTAAATACTTTATTTTCTTGATTTCTATGAAATTGGTCTTCCTTCTACTAGTATCATCTTTTATTCTATGAGACAAGCTAAGTGAGATGTCCAGGATCAATTTTTACTTTCCTTACTTACCCACTGTGTGACCTACAGAGGTCACTTAAATCTCTCGACCTTGCTTTTCTCATCAGCAAATGAGAATAATACTGCCTGCTGGAATGCATTCCTTAACATACTAAAGCTAAAAAAAGAAAAAAATACGTATGAATCATCTCATTTACCCCATCAATCTATAGATAAGGGAAGAGTAAAATTCCTTTGTTTGCCCAAGATCAAAGGATGACTTAATGCAAAAAGAGAAATATATTGGCAATCTTTTTGCTTTCACCAAATGTTACTCCAATGTTCCAGCAGATCTTTAAATAGTCTCATATGAAAGCCCTGGCTGGTAGTGCAGTGGGTAAGGCATTGGCCTGCAAACCGAAAGGTCTCTGATTTGATTCCCCATCCAGTCACATAACCAAGTTGCAAACCAGGTCTTCAGCCAGGTCTGTAGCTGGAGGCAGGTGAAAGTCAATCATACATTGATGTTTTTCTCCCTCTCTGCCTCTCTTCCTTCCTCTCTCTCTCTGGAAATAATAAATAAAATCTATAAATAAATAAATAGTATCATATGAATATATCATGCCATTAAGAACATATGAAGAGGATATTTTCACTATCCTATGATGAAGCATGGGAAGTAAGTATTGGATAATATATGTATAAGACATTTTTTAAATAATCATACTAAGCTAACAGCTAACATCTTAGTCTATCAACTTTTGTCATGTTATGTGCAACTTTTGCCTAACAGATGCCAGAATGTTACATACCTATTTTGTTCAGTGTACTGAGTAGAAACAAAAACTGGACACGGACTTCTGCCTAATGAGTGGAGCATGCCCAAGGCATGCAGGAAGAGGATCTAGGAATGCATCACCTTGCATCACCTTGCCCCTGGCTGATTTGGAGAAAGATGCACTTCTCCTTGTGTTCCCAAGGCTAGAAAAAAACAAGATCATTTAACAACAGTGTTGAGGGTTTATTGTATTTTATGTACTAGGGATAATAAACATACTGTTATCAACCCTCATTACATTTACAAACTTAAGAAACAAAATCCACCACCAATGAAGAATAGGTTTAGGATAAATGCAAATACAGTGAATAATTCACTTGGAATTTTCCTACCTTCCTAAATAGTTCTATTTCTTTATTCTGAAACCTTGGATCTTCCCAATACCCATGGACTTATTACTGTAGTACTTTAAGACAAGGTTGCTAGCATATACTGTTTCTCATTATCATTCATTAAATAGTATGTGCCTAACTCTGAACTAAGTATTTGTATGCATTTATAAAGATAGGCTTTTTTAATACATTATCTATATAAATGCATACTTCATAAAAAAATAAGGAAACTAAAACTGTTCAGTTATACTATATGTGTGCTTGCAGTTAGTAAGGGATGAAGCAAAGGTTTAAACCACTTGAAACTCATAACTACTATGGTTTAACAGCCTCACTTTCTCCCTTTCTCTCTTCACAAATATTAAAGTTTTTGGTGATTTTGTGGAATGTAACAGACAACTTTTAGAGGGAATTTCTCATTTGAAAATAATTTTTTAAAGATTTTATTTATTGTTTTTAGAGAGAAGGGTAAGGAGAGCAGCAGAGAGGGAGAGAGACATCAACATATGGTTGTCTTTCACCTGCCTCTACCTACAGACCTGGCTGGAATCCTGGCTTGCAACCTGGTTATATGCCCTGGCTGGGGAATCGAACCAGAGACCTTTGGGTTTGCAGGCTAGTGTCTTATCTACTGTATACTAGCCAGGGTCCTAAAAATAATTTTTAATTCTACATGCAGGAAGATACACATTATAGCTGAATTTAAAACTTACAATATTTTTAAAATAAAAATGTGGAAAGTAAATGGTTAAAATGTGGTGCATTAATTTTATTAAATAATAAGCAGTTATAACTATTTTAAAACTTTCTTACAACATGAATACATGCCAATGATACAGTTAATGAAAAGTACAAAATGGTTATGTCAATTCTAAAAACATATCAACTGGAGCTATATTAGATACTTAGATAATAAGTGAAGAGGAATAATTCAGATATAGGAAATATATTCTGGAAGGCTGTTCTTCCTTTTTTGTTGTTGATGATACTGTTAAATATATATTTGTAATGAATAAATAATTAAAAAATTAAATGTTGACCTGATAGTTGAATTATAACAAGTGACAAGGATATTTTATAAGATTTCAAAAAAAAGTGACATTTAAAAAAGACATTTTCTTAGAGGTACCAATTATTTTATCTTTCTCACAGGAAAAATAAATTACTCTGAGTCTTGGTTTAACTTGTTATCTATTGTTTTGTTCTCATGTCTCTTTGTTTTCAGAGATTAAAATTTTTTACTATATTTCAAAAAAGTGCTTGAATTCAAGGGGATTTTGACGTTTCCAGTAGTAATATGGGTCTCTGGAATAAAGATGTACATTTCTAACTTCCGTAAATAAATCAAGGTTATTTTTTCCAAACTGCTTGCTTTCCTTGTTAATTGACCTTTATTTTGAGAATGCATTTTTTTCTAGCAAAGTAGAATAAAACAATTGGATTGAAAAATGGTATGATAAGTTTTTGTATAATACAAATCAGTAGATTTTATATCTGTAAATTTAGGTAACATTTGTTAAAATGTTTCCTCCATCAATCGTATCTTTAGATACCTATAAGTGGTACATCTTTTCCAAACTACCCCAATGAATTACATAAACTTTTGTTGCTGCCTACCAGGTCTGTCCCAAAAGTACTAAGTGCACAAACTTTTAATTAGATTGGCATTGGCCTGATACTTTCAGGAAAGACCTCCGAAAACCCAGAATATATTTACTTGATGGAATGTTATTGCGTAATGAAACTATTATTACAAATAACAGTGTGTCTACTGAGATGTGTAGGTCTTAGAACAACAGCATGATGAAAGACAAAGAAACCCAGGTTCAGGGCTTTGGGTAAGTCATCTATGAAGATAATAAAATTTACCAACTTATAAAAATATTCCTTTGAAGAGCATTTGCATCCCCATGTCCTACTACTGGTTGCATTCTCTAACAAATTATTAAACCTAATCCAAAGGAAACCAAAATGGCGATTGGCATTTTAATTTCCTAATACAGCTTTTTAAAGTATTAAGTAAACTTATTTAAGGCTGATAATAAAATTTGAACATCTTTATTTTCTTTGTCATTATTTAATTTCAGAACCTATCCATCCCCTCAAACAAAAACCCTATCTCCGCCCTGGCTGGTGTGGCTCAGTGGATTGGCGCCAGCCTGCGAAACCAAAGTTCGCTGGTTTGATTCCCAGCCAGGGCACATAACCAGGGTGCAAACCAGGTCTCTGGCCAGGTCCATAGCTGGAGGCAGGTGAAAGGCAATCATACATTGATGTTTCTCTCCCTTTCTTCCTTCCTCCCTGCCCTTCTCTCTGAAAATAATGAATAAAATCTTAAAAAGAGAAAAAAAAAAAAACAAAACAAAACATCTCCGTTAGTAGTCACTCTTCATTTTCTCTGACATTAGGCCTGGCAATCATTATTCTATTTCCTATTATTATGGACTTGACTATTCTGGACATTTTATATGTTATAAGTGGATCACATAGTATGTAGCCTTTCCTTACTGGCTATTCAACTTAGCACATGGTTTTCAAGGTCTACCCTTAATTTCTTTTAACAGTATTATGTAGTTTTCAGTATACAAATCTTGTACTTCTTTTTGATAAATTTATTCTAAGTATTTTACTATTTTGTTATAGTTTATTGCTAGTGTATAGAATACAATTGATTTTTGCATATTGTTCTTATAGCCTGCATTCTTTTTGGGACAGTTCATTCATTTTAGTAGGTTTCTTTTTATAAGTTGATTAAATTTTCTCTATAAAAGATAATGTCATCTATAAAAAGAGGTAGTTTAATATCTTCCTTCCAACTTTGATGTCTTTATTTTCCCCCTCCCTTCTTTATTGCTCTGGTTGGAACCCTCAGAGCAGTGTTGACTGGAGAAATCAGTTGTCAACTTCACTGAGGATCCCTTGTATAATGAGCGAGATCTCTCTTGCTGATTTCAAACTTGTCTCTGTGTTTTTTGAGTTTGACTATGATATTAACTAGGTGTGTAGCTTTTTTAAATTAATCCAAATTGGATTTAACTGAGCTTCTTGCATGTACAGATTAATAATGTTTGTCAACAAATATCCTGGACTAAGTTTCTCAAATCTGTACCCTTTGTAATGTCCAGTAACTCTTTGCTCAAGAGGCTTATGTTCAATAAGCATTAGAGAGAGACTTTCTTAAATACCTTGAACCAAGATGTCTCCCAGTCTTTGCCAAGATGCAGTGTGTATCAGTACACAACCTTTAGTACTCCAGCAGACAGTATTCAAGTCTGCCTTTAGAATTTGTGTTTTTTTGTTTGTTTTCTACTTGTGCATAGAAGTACAGGAAAAGAGATCAGGTAGAACCGTCTTGGTTTTCTCCTCCTAGATCCCCTCTGAAGATTTTCAAAGATTTGTACAGACATCTAATTCTTTAGCCTTTTAAATTTGGGGGGCAGCTTCATGTTTGCCCCAACTCTCATCAGGGGACCTCAATATTAAACAACTATTGCTTTTTAATTTTGACAAATAAGTAATTTTCACAATGAAACAACATCAAGTTCCCGAGTATGCATTAGTGTAGGGTTATAAACTATAATTTAATTTGTTATGGCATAACATGAAAAACACTTCATATGAAAATATGTACCATCCTTAATTATTGGTGAAGTTTTTCAAAGCCCAATAAGGCAGAGAAAAAAACTATTAATCATCAGTGGGACATAATTTTCCCAGAAAAAAACATAATTTTCAATTTTGTGTGTGTTCTGATTCAAAATTTGGAAGTTCCTTTGCATGGAAGAAGTTACATTTTCTTAACGTGAAAAAAAAAAAAAAAAATGAAAAAGAAAAAAGAAAGCCAAGCCTTATGAGCAAGGTTTCCAAGGAACTGTCTGACAAGTCAATAATGACTATCCTCTGGCAGCAGGCCTTCTGTGGAGCTCCATATGGAAAGAGACAAAATAGAAAATTTTCTAACAGCAAATGAAATGTTACATCCAAATGGATTAGAGTCTTACATGTCAAAAAATATATTAAAAAACTCAGTCAAAAATGTAGGTGATTATCTCTTAACTTTGGAGTTGAGAAAGTTTTTAAATAAAAAAAATCTTAACTATAATGTATAGATTATAAGAAAATAATTTTCTCATATTAAAAAAAAATTTCATCAAGACATACCCTAAAAAATGAAAAAGTAGTTACAAACTTGAAAATATATTTCCAATTACATAATTGACAGTTTGTAAAAAAGATATCAATCAAAATTAATGAACTAGAGCAGTGTCAAAATATGAATATAAATATTAAGTGAAAAATGTAATTCCATTAAAGTTATATACAGCAAAGGTAGATACCTTTACAAAATGTTAAAAGAAACTAAAGTCAATTTAGAAATGCATAAAGCATAGATAAAGCTATAAAAAGGGAAAGCAGATGAATGAATAATAAATGGGATTCACAAGGCGATACCTTCAAGGGACATCAAGGGATGGGATTATGAAGGACCACATAAGTAGACATAAGTGATTTTCAAGCTCTAGGATTTGTGTAGGATGATAGATTTTATAAACACTTATTATATTACAACAAATTGATACACAACTACAAAGAAAAGGACTGTGTTCAGATGTGTCTTGAACCAAGGATTACGATCTATTTGATATTTTGCACCTGAGACCCATAAGAACATTAGCACAAATAAAAAAAATATATAGCATTATGTGTGCTCTTAAAATTTAAGGATAATCAAACAATAACAGAAATGTAATGGTTGGCTTCCAAAGCAATAAGAAAAAAAAAAAAAAAAAAACTCCCACAGAAAGCATGAAAAGAGGAGAGAAAAAAATCTAGTAAAACCTTTATTAATAGCAAACAGTAACATCATAGAAATAAATTTAAATGACAAATAATCACCCACTTAATAAGAGCTAGATATTTCATAACTATTTTATAACTTACAATATAGAGAAACACTTAAAATGAAATAAAAAGGAAAAGTTATACTGGAAAATAGTAATTAGAAAACATCTGGAGTAGTGATATTACTATCAGACCTAAAATATTAATAAGAAATACAAAAGTATATAATCTGAGGATAAATGGTATAATGCCTTAAGACTATAGAACAATGTTGTAATTGCACACAATTTACAATATAGCCTCATAAAATTTAAAGTAAATATAATAAAAATGTAATGATCCAACTATCCAAAATATACCCACTTATATTCTGATAGATCAAATAGATTGAAAATGATCAAGAATATAGAATATGTGAATAATACTAAAAATAAGCTTAATCTAATAAGCACATATAAACATATCTATGTAGAATAAAAACAAAAAAACCCAATATAGGTAATTTGAAAAACTGCACAGGAAATAATGCATTTCTTAATAAAATACATGTTGTGTGACAGTGAAATAAAATTAACAGTTAACTTCACCTACTAGCATATGTTTAGAACCTTAAAAAGGAAAGGCATATTTGCAATATACATAAAAGAGAGACCCTTATCCAGAATATATAGGAATCTTGCAAATCTGTTTGTTTTTTTCAGTTTTATTGAACTATAATTGACAAATAAAATTAAGTATTTAAAATGTAAAATGTAGTTATGGAATTCGCATGGGAAATGTGATTATTTTGTTGGAAAACAGAAAAATGTACACAATAATATTTTTAAATGCACTGTATATTTGTGGTTACTGTAGAGAACAAGAAAAAAATTGAAATATCTATTTATTTAAGAAATGAACACCAAAATGATAAATGAATATTGTCAAATTAAGGTGCTGGTTACATAAGTGCTTATTATGAGTCTGCATTTTTAATTTTCTCCATTTTTCTTTGCTTGTATTAGTTTCTTCTAATAAAAAAAAATTGAACTTGTATATATATATAATCATTTGTCTATAATTTCTACTGCTCATCTTTTGTTGTTGTATTTTCCTGACAAGAAAAAGTCACATATAAATGCAGGGGTCAACAGTAAATCAGTTCACCTTCCTAGACCTTGAAGGATTAGATTAAACAATTTCTTAGGTTCCTCCTACTAATATGATTCTATGAAATCCTGCAGGAAGCAGCATATTTCTTTCATTACGAGGAAAGCCTCACACAAAAAAATTAATAATAGGTTCTTTCCTTGTAGACTGCTTTATTTTTATTATCTTCATATAATACCTGACCTGTGTGTGTATGCCAAATACTGCTGTGAAAATGAAAAGACCCTTCTAAGTGTTTAGCATCCTTATAGGATTCATGAATGTGGAGGTGTTTAAATATTACCAGAATTGCACTGGAATAAATAATGTTCACCTTGTCTGTCTTTAGAAAGCAGAATTGATTTGTCTAAATTCTAGGTAAGTATTTGAGTGGAAGAAAGTCTAGAGATAAAAATGTGGAGAACAACAACTTAATTAACAAACAAAAGAAACAATAACACAATCAAAACCCACATTAGTTCTTTATTCATGAACCTGGGAGAAAAGAAAATAATTGTTCTTATTTTATGACAACATAATTGGATGAGTTAAAAGCTTGACATGGAGAAAAATTACGCTTAAAAAAGAATAAGCCAGTATTATGATTATTTCTCCTTGAAAGACATCACATGGTAATCAAGATAAAGGAGGTTTTGATTGAATAGGAGCATGAAGGAGACTGTGGAATGCTAGAAATGTTCTAGATCTTAATTCAGGTATTAATTACATGGTGTTTGCCTTATAAAGACTGGCTACATTATACAGCATGTCCAATGAACTCTCCTCCATAAAATCATCTAAGGATATACATAAGTATCTATGTAAAATTGTTCAAAGGACATAATTGTATAATTTTCCAAGTTATATTTTCATATATAGGTAAAATTTTGTTATAGATATGGATATATCTATCTAAGCTTTATATATATGTGTGTGTGTGTGTGTGTGTGTGTGTGTGTGTGTGTATTTAGGATCTTTAGGATTTTATGGAGAATTGTCCATAGGACATAACAGTTACCCATATTTGGGGTTTTCGGGTTCCCCAAGATAGAAATCAAGAGAAAATGTAAGAAAAATTTCTGGACAGATTTCATTAAGCTTATGCTTAGGCACAAGGGAGGCAGCACAGTGGAAAGGAAGGTCCTAGCTTGATTCTCTTTAGTTCTATTTTGCTAATTAATTGATTTTATTTATTAGATTACTCTTGTAAGTGGGATCATATGGTATTTTCCTTTTACTGACTGGCTTATTTCACCAACTTCAGTTCCAACTATGCTGTCCCAAAAGGTAGGAGTTCCTTCTTTCTGCTGCATAATATTTTATGGTGTAAATATAGCACAGTTTTTTGATCTATTCATCCACTGATGGGCACTTAGGCTATTTCCTGCACTTGGCTATTGTAAATAATTCTGCTATGAACATAAGGGTGCTTAAGTTATTTTGAATTGGTGTTTTGAGATAGTTAGTGTATAGTCCGAATGGTAGAATCACTGGGTCAAAAGGTAGTTTTTTAATTAAAAACTTTTTTTTTTAACTTTTTGAGGAAATTCCATACTGTTTTCCACAGTATCTTCACCAGTCTGCATTCCCATTGACAGTGTATTTGGGTTCCCTTTTCTCCACATCCTCGCCAGCACTTGTTTGTTGATTTGTTAATGATGGCCATTCTGATAGGTGTGAGGTGGTTTTTTGTGGGGTTTTTTTTTTTTTTTTTTTTTTTTAAGTTAAAAATTTCTTAAGTTTTTATTCCTGGTACCACTACCACAATTTACAGGGCATTATACTTGATGTAATGAAAAGAAAAAAGAAAAAGAGACAAAGCTGCAACAAATAAAAGACCTCAGGAATATATATCTAATTGACACTATATTGCATTAATCAATAGCTGCACTTATTGCAAATTGTGGCCATGACAGTCCTGAACAAGAAGGGTTTCCTGTTTAAGTGGCAGTAACTTTTCTGACTATGGATTATAGTTCCTTCTGTGGCAGATTTTTACAGTTTCTCTAATGCATTTGGGACGACTGTCTCAAAGTAACCTGCAGCTTTCCTGACAGCTCCTCGCTCTCCTGCTAAGAACTGTAGCCCTTTTCTTCTGAGTTTTTAGAACTTTCTGCTACCATATCCACTACTTCCACCACCAGATCCATAACCACCACCATAGGGGCTGCCCGAGTTTCTTCCACCCAAACTGCCACCCTCCTTCATGGGTTCATAATTTGACTGTGGTTATCCACTGTAATTTCCAAAATCATTATAGTTCCCACCACCACTCCCCATAGTTACCACCAAAATTTCCCCCTTCCTTGTGTTTTTAACTTGCATCTCTCTGATGGCTAGTGATGTTGAGCATTTTTTTCATATGTCTATGGGCCTTGTGTATGTCGCCCTTAGAGAAATGTCTATTCAACTCTTTTGCCCATTTCTTAATTGAATTGCTCATCTTCCTGGTGTTGAATCATATGAGTTCTTATCATATCTTGGAGCTTAAACCCTTGTCTGATGTATCATTGGCAAATGTTTTTTCATACAATTGGTTCCCTTTTCTCTTTGATGATGGTTTCTTTAGCCACACAGAAGCTTTTTAATTTTAGGTAGTCCAATTTATTTTATTTTTTCCTTTATTTCCTTTGCTTAGGAGATACATTGGCAAAAAGATTGCAGTGTGGGGTATCTGAAAATATTTTGATTTTATTTATTAAGTCCGAATATAATTTCATGAAATAAATTTAATAAAGAGGGAGAGAAACATCAATGTATGGTTGCCTTTCACCTGCCTCCATACCTGGCTAGAGACCTGATTTGCAACCTGGTTATGTGCCCTGGCTGGGAATTGAACCAGCAACCTTTGGGTTTGCATGCAGGCTAGCGCCTTATCCATTGTGCCACCAGCCAGGGTGCTATCTGAAATTTTATTGCTTATATTTTCTGCTATTTATCTACAAACTACATATTAGTCTAAGTCAGCATTTACAGAAATAATGTCAAAAGAGTGGCAGGGTAGGTTAGAATACCCCACTGTACCAACTTTCCACTGTTATTCTCTTAGCACAATGAATCACACAAATACTTACAATTGTGTTACAATTGCCTATAGTATTCAGTACAGTAAGATGCTATATAAGTTTGTGGCCTACAGGGGAACAACTTGTCACTTAAAATATGTTTCTTTGGATAAGGATTATTTTGGGCTGAATCCTTTTTTTTTTTTAAATAAAAGAACAATTTTATTTTATTTATTTATTTTTTAAATTTTTAAAAAGATTTTATTTCATTATTTTTAGAAAGCGGGGAAGGGAGAGAGGCAGAGAGGGAAAGAGACTTCAATGTATGGTTGTGTTTCACCAACCACAGATCTGACTGGAGACCTGGTTTGCAACCTGGCTGGGGAATCGAACCTGCGACCTTTGGGTTTGCAGGTCAGCGCCTTAACCACTTTGCTACCAGCTGGGCTGATTAATTTTAAGCAGCAGATGGGGAAAATTCTAAAAACCAAGAAGTTATCTTTGTAAAATATATTTACATTTATATGGGAAATTTTCTTTTGTAAGGGTGTTTCCCTGGCTGTACCAGAAAGAAGATAATGACCTTCTCTAGAAATACTTATCAATGCAGAGGACTAAATGGCTTAAATCTGTGTAACAACCTTACCCTTATTTAGTGTGCTTTTCCTGGTAACCACCCATAACTGACCTCCCCTAACCCTCAATATCTGCTTTTGTCTTTAGCTAAAGAAGGTTTGCATATCAAGTAGTGGCTTTAATCATTTTAGCACATTACTTTTCCTGGGTTTCTCCCATGTATTCAGGAGGTGTACATGCTATTTGTTTTACTCCTGTTAATCTCTCTTTTATTACAGATAGATTTCAGCTGACAACACAGAATGATAAAGAAAAATTATTTTTCTCCTCTGCAAAGCAATAAACTATACCATATAGCTTAGGTGTGTATTAGGCTATACTATCTAGGTTTGTGTAAGTGCATTTTATGATGTGCACACAAAAAGGAACCCCTATCAGCATAGCCCCCTCCTTAATTGGTGCATAACTGTAATAGCTAATTGCATTGATTTTCCACTAAACTCTTTAAGCTTTGCTGAGCCCTGCCTATAACATAGATAATATATAAGTTCTCAGTAATTTTACACAAAATTTTGAAGCATACATTGAGAGAAGCATGACAGAACATGGGGTTTAATGTGGTGTGAGTTCATTGTGGCCTCCAGAAAGCTGTGCCTCCAAACCAGAACACAGCAGTGATGGAGGTAGAGTGGAATAGCTTGTGTCTCTAGGAAATTGTCCCAATGGTGGGATTCATGGGCTAGGTGCAGTGCCTTCCTGTTGCATCGTAGACAGGAAACATCTTAGCATGGATATCCTTGAGTGACAATGGAGCAGACAGGGGCAGAGACAGTTGATGACACTAAACTGGACACATACATGGACATGGGAGACATTTCTTGAGATGCCAGTCTGCATTCCCACCAACAGTGCATTAGGGTTCCCTTTTCTCCACATCTTTGCCAGCACTTGTTTGTTGATTTGTTAATGATAGTCATTCTAAATGATAGCCAAACATAAATAATATAATTGAGGATGGGAGAAGGAGTACTTGCTGTTGGGTGTGGAACTTGAATAAGCAGGAAATTCAAGTGCAGGGTTTACTTCAGTGTAGAATGCAGTATGTGTTTTATGATGAAACTCTAAGTCTAAATAGGCAATCTTTTTCAATCAACTAAGTCTGTTTCAAAAATGTTCTCACTGAAATATCTTAGAGATGTATTTGTATTATTTATCATAGTGCACTGAAAGTAACTTAAGCCATTTTTACTGAACCATGAAACTTCAGCATAAAATATTTACTTTACTTTAATATTTTTATTCCCGTAGGAAATATTAAAACAGTACCATGACCTTTACACTGAATAGTCGCAGATCCTTCAGATAGGTGAGACTGTAAATCATCTACACTTTTTCTCTATTATCTGACATCAAGTTATCACTTACAGTAACCATTCCAAGTACTATTTTTAGTCTCACTTTACAGATGGGAAAATGAAGCACTTCTGGGCTACAATTAAGCATATTATACACAGTAGGCCTCAATTTCAAATGAAGAGTCTGACTCCAGTGCCTCAAATACCTTTCTTCTCTTCTGTAAATAAAATACAGGAACTTAGTTGAGCATCTGTAATTTTTTAACTATGAGAACATTGTTTTCTGAAATTAAAAAAAAGAAATTATGCTCTGCCTGTTAAAAATTACAATTATGACTCTTTAAGGAAAAAAACATATAACTTAATATAAAGACTCAAAGCCACAAATAATCAACCTCTTTAGAAGAAGGAGCACTGAGCTGTAACTGTCCAGGTCCTCAACTGGGGATAGCCTGAAGTCTCATTGTGAGATAAGGTATGTGGCTTAATAGCTGTAACTCATAAAGGCAACAGCGACTATCAAGAAGATAAGACCAACTCTAATGTATTTATGGCTTAGAATCCACAGAAGACCAGCTCCATTTAAAGTGGGGACTAATCGCATCTTGAGTAGCACCTAGCCTCATTCTACACTCATCATTATACATCAGCACACTACACAACACACCCCTGGCTGCCATGATTGGAAACACAAGGCCCACTTAATGACACAAATGGCTGGGGGTGCTCTTCTGAGGAGTCTCCAGACTTTTCCCAAAAAATCTTGAATATTCCTCCCCTTTATTGAATGCCCTACCGCTTGATTAAATGAGCCTCAATAAAAAATGTAAATCTCAGTATGGGGGAGCTGCACTGTCTTTGGAGTAGCCTTCTTTCTGATCACTGCTTCACTTACAAATTCTCTTTCACTTCAAACTCATTGCATGCTCATATTTGAATTCTTCCCTGTATGAAGCCAAGAACTCACAGTTGATTGCAGACATTTGAGTCCCCAGGCCCCCAAAATACCTGCATCAATTGTATGCCATGGTTAAACTGTATCTGCCAAGGATGCAGTGGGCTTTACAGAAAAACAGGCAAGCCCTCTTTCTAGTAGAGTGAGGCAGCAGGTCTGGGTAGCAACACCTAGACTCAAAATACCATCACCAGAGGTACATTGATTGGCTTTTAGTCTACTAGGTTGTTCTCTTGAGATAAAGATCTGCCCATTTTAATATCAGCTGATGTTGGAAACAGCCAGAAATGATATGTGCTATTTTATGATGTTCTTAAAGCAAGACTAATTTCAGATTGTTCTTTGACCTCTGACGGGACATACTATTTCTCATTTCCATACCCAGTAACATATTCTGACTTATCACTAATGCCAGAAATAACAGCTCAAGAGTCTTCTGTATTAACCAGTGAACATAAACTAATGATTCTAAGACTTGTAAATAGTTGACTTAAAGACTGCAAGATTATTGTATATTTTAAGTTTCTTAGGGTACTAAAGATTCAACTATAAACATTTGAAAACAATTTATTTCCTTCAGAGTAGGGTACAAGATGCTAGATTAATCCTATTTATATAGGAAGATCTTAAGTTATACAATATAATTTCTCTCTTGTGATGTTTTAAATAATAATTTTAAAAATACCTGAAATAAAGTGACACTAAGAAGACAATTTAGCATTTAATTTATTCAAAGAAGTGTGTTAATAGAAAATAGTTATATTAATAATAATCTTGGCCAATTCATTTATGTTCTTTTATTCCATAAATTTATTATAGTATTATCCTGTCACATGTTACCATAAAAATGTAGATTTTGAAAATTATAAGAAAGCTTATATAACACATTTTTAAATTTCAAAAATATTTGTTTTAGAAGTATCTTTAGCTATAGAGTCAATATGTCTCATATGTTACATAAAACATACAATTTGAGATAATTCTAAGGTTTGAAAGCCCACCAAAATGTGTAATGCTCTTGTATAATTTTATTTGAAAAAAATGTTTTTAAAAGGCTTTGTTAAAATAGTAGTAGTCACTCCCACAGTAAAGCTATTGACTGTATAAAACAGCTTTAGTTATATCCAACACAATATGTGATCTGGAGATGAAACATAAATTACTTTTTAAAGGAACGAATACTATAGCAAACATATCTCTGACTCGGAGTCTGAGTCAGTATTATGGGATTCTCAAATGCAATAAATATTGGACTGATTGTCTGTTTTCTCCTCAGCAAATGAGGTTAGATAATATCTTGCAAACATGAAGCTCATTTTTAACACGAACCCAGAAATGGAGTGCACATAGCTCAGGCTTTGCAGGAATAATCAGAAATTTGCCTTGTGAAGGTCAAGTCTGTCACACTGATTAGATGATAACATCTTAGAAGTAGAGCTCATCTCTGAAATAAATGTGTCAGTCAATGATCAAGTTAAGTAGCCTAATATGCATGGCTGTATTTATGGTCACCACAGAAATATTCCATTAAATCTACACTGGTATCTGTTGTATCTTGTGTTTGCATATCATCTATAACTTGAAGATCAGAGAATGCATGATGTCTCTTATCTAACTTAGCCTCACAATTGCTTTGATTACAAGTATTCTATGGTTTGAAGAAGTTGAATGCACAGAAGGAGTAACTTATTTCCTTGTAATGATAGAATAAGAAAGTGGGATATTCAAGGCTTGCATTAGTTAGCATGACCCCATCCACATTAGCAAGTAACCTTGCAACTTGCCCACACAAAAGCATGTCATAGAAAACAGTTCCAAGTATACAATTTCCAAAGAAGTTTACATCAAAATATGGATTATTCCTTAACCCAGATGGAAATTTTGATTTGTTATATAATAACAGAGTTCACAGGTTGTCACTCAATCAGACCTTTTACCTGCCTCTTAATATGTTAATACAATTTTATATTTAAAAAAAAAAACTGTTAAGGAATAGCTTCATCTAAACGATTTGCATTTTTCCTTTATATTAATATTGTATATGTTTGTCGATTATTTCTCAGAAAGTGCGAGGTATGTTTTATGAAATTCACAACTCCTAAGGCTATCTTTAGAAACATTATATTGGAAGTCAAGTCTCCTTTAAAGACATAAGCTTTAAGAGCTTTCCAATTGACCCAAACTGTTACCAATTAGACCCAATTGTTACCAAACAACACTAAATAATGTGTAATAATACAATAGAATATGCCTGCCAATTGACTCCTTTAGACTTGGACAACTGAGAATGTTTTTGTAGCAAAGTATATTGGCCTCTTGCCCCCGATTTAATCTCATTCCGGCCACTCAGCAGAATACAGCTATCCTGAATAAAAGTATACCAAGGAGTATTTCAGAATTATAATGTCATCGGGGCTGTATCACCAGTAATAGCACTTAGTTACCAATTTATCACAAGGCTTTATCAGTGACACAGTGGGCATAGTGCCTAATGTGACTGGCTGTCTTAGAATGAAACTAGTACCTCCTGGTGGAGAAAAGTAATGTTCAGCTATTTTCAGAATAATTAAATATCTAGATTCTTGTTTTTCATCTTGGGCAAACATACCTCGTAAGCTACATGTTTTCTCTTATGCTTCTCAGGCTAACATCTTAACTATGCACAAACATGAGTAAACTTTACTTCCTTTATTTAGCTTTTCTTTAACAAATCCTGTTTGCTCTGTAAAGTGCTTAGCAACAAGGGGTTTGTGAATAAGGCCACCTTCCACTTATTTCCCTGGACCTTAGATATCTCATTGATAAAATAATTGATCCTCAACTTTACTTCTGACCACTTTTGCTCTAATATCCCTTAGTTCTGTGATCTCTCTGCCCTGGCCTTACCTTCCTCTAAGCATATACAAGGAAGTTTTTATTCTCATGTCTTTTTATGCCAGGGATAAACTAAATCTGGGGCTAGACCTCTAGTTCTCGTTCTCATAGTATCCAAGCCATATCTACCTTTGGACACAAAGATAATAAAGACCTTCCCTTGATTTTAACCAGTTTCCTTCCAGTACATTTAGACTAATGTATCATTATCTTTCAATCTCATTTACAAACATGAATTTAACATACACAACTATGTAAAAAGTATTGTGTTCACTTTTTAGAGGGATTAAAGACCATGAACTATAAAATCAAATTACATGATGTCTGTCCTGAAAGTATCCACCATGCAAACTATTTTAGTTACATGGACACTGGCTTGATACTTTTGGGACAGGCCTCGTATACCCTGCTCATTAGGATTTTACAAAGTATTTGAGAAAATGAGGGAGAATAAATACATAAGGGAGAAAACAATAACCATATGAGGCATACTGGAGAATGGTTCCAGGTAAGAGGGAACTAAACAGGCAATAAAAAAGGCAACTATTTCAGACACTAAAGAAATTCAAAAGAATATAAGACCATGTCAGGACAGAAGTCTTAAAGGGTACAAGTTATATGTTGTCCATATTTCCACTCTCAAGACACCAGCAATGGATGAGTCCTCTTGCTGTTCTGCATCCTTGTTAGTATGTAATAGTATTTATTCTTTTATTTTTATTTATTTATTTATTTTACTTTGGGGGAAATTCAATAGGTAAGACATGACATTATCATCTTTATTCACATTTATCTGAATCTTAAAAGATTAAGCTCATTGTCACATTAATGGGTGCTTACATAAAATCCCCAGTTGTTTCTTTTGCTCATTTTTCTATTGTTGTTTATATAATACTTCATTTGAGTCTTTTTGTATTATCACAAAGTTAGGGTAGTCTCTCATTGCAGGTGAATAGATGGGGTATTGACAGTGCAGTGAATTATCTTCCCTTGCGATTTGCTGCACAGTCACATTGTTAAGGTGTAAGAAAGTTCCGATAAAGCATAGACAGATTCTTCGGTTTGCAAGTTAAATGCATTAGCTTTATATTTCCATGCTACTTGGAATGCTGGTCCACAACAAGATAAGGAACTTGTGCCAGCCTATAAATCAGTCACTGTTTTCTTTATCAAGAACACCTAGCTCTGAAAAAACAAGTCAGCTTAACTAAATGCTGTGCTTAGTTCTGTACCTGATTTACTTTTTGGTGCAAGTACGTTATCTCAATTCAGACTAGGAACTGACAGCTTGAGAATTGGCAGCCTGTCCATAGGCCAAACTTCACATAGTTTTCTATATAGGCTTGTCCATTTTAGTTTCATATTTTAATGTTCTCTCTGTGTGTGTGTATGATATATCCTTTCTATATATAGAATATATAATACATGAATATATGTGTGTCTATTGTGTGCTTATAGCCACCTTGTTAATTTTGTGATTAAAAATATAAATGACTGGAAGGAAATAAAAACTGTTTCATTTGCTTTGTATAACAGCAAATATTCTCCTACATAACCTAAAAGCAATCCATTATTGTGTTACATATAATAGCCACTTAATAAGTTGCTTTTTTACTCAAGTGGTTTAATGACTATAAGTATGACAAATAGATTTCATTCAGAAAATTTTTAAGATTCAGCAAATAACAGTATTTAGTGTTCATGAGATGTTGGATGATCATTAAATAATATACAGGGTTAGGCAAAAGTAAGTTTACAGTTGTGAGTATGTGAAAGTTTATTCTTGTTTATTGTTATTTATCAATTTTTATATTATTTTCCACATAAAAACTGTAAATCTACTTTTGCTCCACCCTTTATGATGCCTGCACCAAAATCAAAAGGTTAGATATGTAAAAAATAAGTGCAATAAAGTGTTACATGTACCTGAAATATTGATTTATAGAATAAACTAGGGGTTCAGAAAAGAAAAGAATTGCTACTAGTCAGGGAATTTAGAGAAGGTCAAGAAAATCCTCCTGGAGTCAAAGACTCTTGAATCTATTGACCTCAGATACAATTCTTGATGAATAAATACATACCCTTTTTAGCCATAGAAATATTGTAACTTCTACCTCAGAAAATATATCCTAGGTTTTTTATTACAGTTAGCTCTGAGTAGACGACTTCTTTGAAGGGATATTTATCCATCTCTTGAATGCATTGTTGAGTGTGTTATCGTCTTGATAACATGATGACTAAAATAGGTACTACAGGCTCTAACTGGAACATAGGTTTTAATTTGCTCTAACAAAAACATTTTCAAATTAAATAATAATAATTCAAAATTCATCAGGATGTAAGAATTGATCCCAAACTGTTTAAATGCTCTAAGAAATTTTGTTCTGTATCTCTGCTCACCTACTAACTCTGTGTTAAAGAAAGCCATCAGTTATTTGTTCTCTTTTGTTTTTCTGTCCATATGTCTTATCTTGAAGTCCTGCCTTACCATGTTACTGAAGAATGATGAAGAATCATGTTCATGTAATACCTTTACAAACATAGAAAGCTCTATAATGCTGAATAATGATATAATTTTGAATTATTTTTTTGGTGGGGAAGGGGAATGCCTTTCTTTATGATAGTCTGTTTCTCTTCAAAACTCTTTCTGACTGCTGGGATATCTTCGTTTTTAACCTCTAATCAATTTATACTTCTTTCTGCCATTTTAACAAGTAAAAAGTACAACTCAAATTCTTCAGTACAGTTATCCTTTTTTATCCTTTTTTTTCCAAAAATAAAACAGATTAATTACATCAGCCACCTTACTCAAAAATGGTTATTACAGGGGAAACCTAATAAAATTCTAAGCCTATCTCGAGCTTTCAGATTTCTATCACATTTACTTTAGGTAAACTTCTATTTAACAAAAAAATTCAGAGCTACTTTTTCAGGAAAGGTGTTTCCAACATTTTAGCCTTTAAGGAAAACTTCTAGTGTTTTGGAAACTGAATTTCAAAATAGAAGTAGGCTAAAGTGGAAATTCTAGGTCTGTGAATCTGAAAAGCCACATTCTAATAGATAATATCATGACCTTAAGGGCATGCTAAAAGTCTCTAAAAATAAAAAGAAATTCTATTTATGCTTTAAAGCATTTTCCTTCATAATTTATCAAGGAAACAGATATCAGGTTATATTGAAGGAAATGCAAAATCTCTTTAAAAATAACAGTAGCAAAAAAAACATTGGCTTATAAGTATAATCATGATAACAATTAAGCTTTAGAAAGGAAGGTTTTAGTTATCACCAATTATTATTTCTAAATATAAATTATACTAGATATTTACTATTATTAAATATTTTTGTTTAACTTTTTAAAATAATTTTTTATTAAACATTTTGAAATGTGAATGGTTCACATTTACATTATAGCTATTAGCCTAAAGCTAGAACATTTTAGGAAGGACAATGCAAATGACTGTGTAATCAAAGAGCTTCATAGTTTCTTTCAATTTAAATAATTAAATTTCAATAAATTTAACCTACAAATACATACATTAGTACTCAAGATAAGTTTATAAGACTATGGGTATATAATTTTCATAATAGAAAAAAAACTAGAATTATATTATTATTAATCAAAAGACAACTGATTAAATATAAAATGAGTGGGTGGGTGGGGAAGGGGGACATAGGAGAGTAAAAAAAGGATGGATATAATACAACAATAGAATAAAATAAAATATATATATATAAAATGAAAAAGCCAATTTTAGAATATCATAATATTGTTTTGTTAAAAAATGTATTACATATGCAATTTTATAGCTATATATGCCTGGAAGATTATATACCAAACTGTTATCAGAAAACACCATCAGCATGGGCAGAGGAAATGGAAGGGATTTTAACTATAACTGTATTGCATTTTGTAGTTTCAATTTTACTATGCTTTTGTTTCACAATATTTTTGAAATAAAATAATAAAATGAAATAACCTCAATAAATATCATTTAAAATATGTAAGCCGTGGCCGAGTTCCTCAGTTGGATGTCTCATAAACCAAATGGTTGCAGGCTCCATGGTCAGGGCATTTGCCCAAGTTGCAAGTCTGATCCCCAGTTGGGGCACACTCTTCCTCTTTCTCTCTTCCTCTCTCTAAAATTCAATAAACATATCCTCAGATGATGAGTAAAAAATAAATATAAAATTTTCACATAGGGAACATTTATGGTGCTAGAGACCAGTTCTGTGTATGTAGGCTAAAGATGGTGGCCTATGGAATGTCAGAGGTCTGTTGCCAGGTGATCAATCACTTTGGAGATAAAGAACAAGAGTACACCAGAAATCAAGGTTAGGTGCTGTGTCTAGCCTTGGCAAGCAGTCAAAATTGACAAGTCCCTGTGTTATTAGGTTAGGAGTAAAAATAAGCAAACTTGAGAAGCCAGTAAGAACAGTGTTATTAAATGCCAGTGCAACATCATGGTCAAATTTAGTAAGTAGGCAGAGTCTTCATTGCCCTAAATGAAGACGAGGCAATTCAACTGCTAATTATGAACCACAGGGCCTAGAATGATAAAGAAAATCAATGATTATGACTTTCAGGCCAAAACTATGAGGGCAAGATAAAAGAAACCAAAATTACCTGTTTGGGCAAAATAGGGTAAGGAAATACAAATATGCAGTCCATTCAGCAAACAAGGGGATATCAGTAGAGGTAAAGTGTTCATCTTTCCGGAAGTCTTTTCTTTGCCTTCTAGTGATGCAGAAATAATCCAAGGGTATGGTTAGCTTAGGATATCAAATAAAATTAGTGTCCTAATCAGTAGTTAAATTGACAGGAATGAAAAGTTGTCAAATTCTATCTGAAAGCAGGATCTTTTCCATATTCTTATTTTCAGGTGCAGTAATTCGTGAAGAAAGTAAATATTTAAATTTTACCATTTGTGAACTAATTTCACTGCTCTTTTCTTTTGTGTCTACCTAAAAACAGTCCTGCGGCTTCTTATTTTCAATTTTTAGAGAATGTTTTGTTTGATTGTCCTCCTTCTATTTGTTTCTAGACATTTTTTTCTTGTGTTTTCATCAGGTACTTCCTCATCATAAGAAGGTCATTAAAATTTTTAACTTTATTCTAAGCACAATTACTCCTCCCAACTTGATGTTATCCATGAACTTAAGGAGTAAGAGCTCTACTTAATCATCACAGTCACTGATAAAGATACAGTAATGGACCTAGGACAGATTCTGAAGCATTACTCAATATCCACTCCCATCCCTCAGGACAGCGTGGACTGATTAATAACTAGTATCTGAGCATGACCTTCCAAGCAGTTGCATACCCATGCTCTAATAGCAGAAACTCAGCTTTGCTTTGCTGTTCCCTAATTAATGCCATATAAAACTAAATTAAAAGCCTGGCTGAAATAAAGATCTTGTATCTATTACTTTCTTCTTAACCACAGGGTCTGTCACTGTCTCAGAGGGAATTAGATTAGCCTGATCTGATTTGTTCTTCATAAAGACACATTTAAAAAAAATTACCCCTGAGAGCTTCTATATGTTTGCCAATTGAGAACAGGTCAATAAAAAGAATGCAGAGCAGTTTTGTGTTTCAAAAATTTGTACTCTGGATACAGATGTCCCTTAGCAACCAGAAGAATTAAATGTACCACGACTTGATATTTTTTAAGTACCAAGGTCAATGCATAGCTATACATTTGCTCATTATTTTTCATGACTCTTCACACAAAAGATATGAATCAGCTTTACTGTTCATTTATTTGCTATTTTATTCCATTCACATATCTTAAACTGATGTGTACGGAGGCTTAAGATTTTGACCAATCTAAAAACTGTTGAAAACTCAGAAGCATTCTTTAGAGAAAACAGGGGATATAATTTTAAAATATGACAAAGGAATAATAAGCACAACACTCATAAACAGTTAATTCAGGTAATTCTTTCCAATTAGACTTGAAAAAAATGCTGCTCCATGTTTTATATTAATTTGAGAAAATTCTGTCATGATTACACCAAAAATATACAGCACTCTGAAGAATACTACTAAAATTTCTACAACAAGGAATTCAGAAAACAAATATAATTTTTAGAGTTCTTAATCTTTAGTGTTATAAAAAATCATGGAAATAATCTGTTTTCAACACCATTTAAGAATATAAAGGAAAAAAATAATTATGTGGCATGTGCAAAAAATAACCAACCAGTAAATATCAAGTTATTTATAAGACATACAACATAAGACAGATTTATTTTTCAATTCCTTTAGTAAATATCCATTGGGTACTTATTATGTGCCAGGCACTGATCTGGGCCCTCGTGATACATGAGAAAATACATAAAACAGTATTTTCTGAGTTCCTAGATTCTACATTGTAATGAGGAGAAATAGACCATAAGCACAGACATGGGGATAAATAAAGCAGAGAAGAGTTCAGGGATGAAACATTCTTATTTTGTATTGATGAGAGAGAGAGAGAGAGAGAGAGAGAGAGAGAGAGAGAAAGAGAGATCTGTTTTTTCACTTATTTATACTTTCATTGGTTGATTCTTATATGTGCCCTGACCAGGGACTAAACCCATAACCTTGCTTGCTATATTGGGACAACGGTCTAGCAAACTCAGCTGCAGTGCCAGGGCTGAAAGGTTCTTATTTGAATTGGGTTGATAAGAATTGGGTTTCACTGAGCAAAAAACTGAAGATGAGTGATCAACCCATGAGGTTACCTAAGGGAGAGAGTTTTCAGAGAAGAACAGCAAGGACTAAATTAAGATTTTTTAAAGCATAATTAAGGAGAGCTGGCCATTATAGTCTCAAACACTGAGGTAATGAGGAGGAAAAGGTAAGAGGTATTTTACATGTATAGACATTAGTTAATTTTAAAGTAAAAACACTGGTTTTAATTACCTAATGTAGATCACAAGTATTTGCATAATAATGTGCCTGTAGTACTTTTGTATGTATAAAAGTCATCCTTTATAAGTGAAATTATTTGGTTGATAAAATAGTATTGCTAATGGTTTGTAATCAGATTTATACATTGGAAAAGAAACTATACAAACAGTATTTTTCTAATTTTCTTAGTAATATTTTGGGAGGTTATGGGCAGGAAAGATTTTTTTCTATAAGTAGCACATACATGCACCCATACTCACATTCAATACACACATACACACACATGCCTATACCACAAAAGTGATGGAATATTACAGTGAACAAGTGAAATAGAAAAATATTAACTCATTTGCCTTTTATAATCTTAAAAATATATGAAATAGCCAAGTAAGTAATTTGAAATAATTATGCTCTATATATTGAAAGAAAGGGAACACATTTGTCTTATTTGGAACAGCTTAAAGTGTGAGGCTAATGAACTGAAAAATCACTCAACATGATTGCCAAATGCACACTATCCTTTTCCACCTACTGTACTTTCTTCCTCAGAATTAAGTAGAGGGTTACTGCTGGCACCTGTACAAAAGAAAATCTATAATGTAGGGTAATTTTCAATGTGTGTCAATTTTAAAGGCTTAAAAACTGTGCAACTTAATGGAAAGTGAATGGTTTTATCCTTTTCATAATTCCAATGTCTGATTGAATCAACTCAAGCATTTAATCAATCATATTATAGATAAGGCCAGCTAAATATGACTACATTGTCAGGTTAACCTTCTGTGGCTATAACTGGCATAAAATATTATCCAAATTGTATGAAAGGACATTGACATAAAGTGTGCATGCAGTTTGGAATCCAGGAAAAGATGACTGAGATGATGTTGTCCTAGGTCATAGGAAGAACGAGTTCAGAACATCCTGTGGTAAGCTTTTAACTGACAAAAAAAAGACAGAAATAATGACCTCCAGTTGACATGGTGGGCCAGGGCGAAGAAAACAATGATGTGTTGGGGCATGCCAGGCTGTGTTAGTCATAAAATGGCTTGTTATCACCATAAATTACAGACACAAAGGAAAAGTGCTTACTGCTAATGAGCTGATGCCTGATTATTCAAGTGATAATGACAGAAAAATGTCACTACTAAATTAATATGATTTTTTCTTCATGAAGAAAAAAAATACATGTGGATAATAAACTTTTAAAACTTTCAGCAAATTTGCAACTGGACTACTGTATCAGAAAGAAATTTTATGAAAAACTTTAGACTCAAAACTGACATTTTTCTAGATAGCTATTTTTCCCAACAAATTATTCAGTTGGACTTATTATATATAATTATTAATGCCATAGTTAGAAAGAATTTACATGTAAGGAAATAAGTGACCAAGAACTAATGGACTACATTTTCAACTGTCATGAATGTTACCATAGGACAAAACTAGAACTAGCCAAATTAGTCTAAATTTTGCACTATATTCATAATTTCTTTAAAAATCCCCAGGGTGGTAAGTACTTTATACTTCTTATATCTACTTCCACCATTTTCAGTTTTTAGATAGTATGCATATTTCAGAAAAATCCAACTCTCTGTTATTGAATAGGCTGACATGACTGCCTATAAAATACTATTTCTTTAAGTGTTACCAATGATTATTGTCCATCTGACAGGAAACAATTGTGTGAATAGCAGCAATATGTGTCTCCATACTTCACAAAATCAGACCTCAGAAGTAAACACACAAATGGTACTCTCGAGATATAGAAACATTTCATGTCATAACTTTAAGTATTTAAAACTGATAGATTGATAGTACTTATCAAATAATGAACTGCAATGAGTTGAAGACAATAAAGTACCCAGTGAAGACAGGATAAGAGCCTATCTTCTTTACTATTAGATCAATGGCATTTTTGGCAATTACAGAAAAATTACGAAACTCTTTTTTTGGTAATTTAAAATAAACATGATAGCATATATTTCTTATGGTATATCACTTCTGTTTTCTGGACATAAAATTATTATTAGTTTGGAACACATCATATTATTATATACCTTTATTGTTCCACATATTATATATGTTTCAATTAAACTTAGGTATATTTTGAGTGGGGGACTTCTTTTGAGTGTTTGGTTGGTTGAAGAAAGAAAACAAGGAGGCAAATTTTGTCATTTTCATATATTAGGCAGAGAGAAAATACCCACATTTTAATTTAATTATCTTAAATAAATGTAAAAGTAGATATGAATAATTGAAGTAGTTTAATATTGAGTCTATTGTTTAGAATTCTACTTAAAATATATAAAATGGAAACAAAGGATTTACCTGATTTCACCAAATACTTTGTAATTCACATAAGCACCAGTCACTATTACATAACCTGTATACTTACCAATCCTAATACTTGAATATATCATAAATTTAGCCTACACAAAGATAAATATCTAAAAGTTGGAATCACTGACCAATCATTTTTACTGTGATCCAATACACTGTTTCTTCCTTCAGATGAATATATTTTTAAAGACTTTATATTTATTATTTCTAGAGAAAGGAGAAGGAAGAGAGGCAGAGAGGAAGAGAGACATCAATGTATGGTTGCCTTTCACCTGCCTCCAGCTATGGACCTGGCTGGAGACTTGGCTTGCAACTTGGTTATATGCCCTGGCTGAGAATCGAACTGGCGACCTTTGGGTTCGCAGGCTGGTGCCTTATTCACTGTGCCACCAGCCAGAGCTAAGATGAATATCTTGTTATACTCCTTTAACTAGGCAGAAATAAAATTCATGGATAATGTCACATGTTTAAGTATGTAATTAAAAATACAATATTTCACTTTTAATAAAATAAAAGAGAAATTAATTTAGGATAAAGTAATATTTATTTTATTATGTACATCCTTAAGTGTATATGTTTAGGGTTAGAAGTAATTATGTGTGGGAAAAGTTTTGAAAAGTTAAGATAAATGTGACATCTATAACATCAAATTAATGCAGGTATTCTCTACTGACTACTCATAAAATATAAGCAGCATTGCTATAGTAGCAAACTTTTCTAAAATGAAAATAAACAATAATTTTTGAACAAAGCAAGAGTTTTCCCTTGATTGCTCTGTAGTTTTATTTCTAAAAAATTCAATGTATCTCAGAATTGTGACAAAACTATAAAATTCAGTATGTTCTAGATCAGGAGTGTCAAACTCATTTTCACTGGGGGACCCATCAGCTGTGAGGTTGCCTTCAAAGAGCAGAATGTAATCTTAGGACTGTATAAATGTAACTACTCCTTAATTAAGTAAATTAATTAAGTAAGTAAAAAAAAAGGGCCGGGCCGAAGAGGGCTGGATTCGGCTGCAGGGCCTTGTGTTTGCCACCCGTGTTCTAGACTCAGAGAACATACAATTTTTTTTTAACCTCTTTGAATCTCCAGCTCTATAATGAACAGTTGTGTAAAGCACAGAATGAATTTTCATTGTGAGGCCTGTTTTCTACATAACAGATTTTAAAGAACTGCTTCTCCATCCCACCAAAAACCCCTTAATTAATGTACCAACAAAAATTTTCCCCTCAAATTTCTAAAATGCAACTTACCTAGTAGAAACAAGCTGTTTTAAACTATGGACTAAATCCAGAACTCATGTAGAGCTTTGAACATGCTGATACAGTATTGTGGGATCATAGGTCATCTTTTTCATTAACCACAATTTAGAAATGATAATTTCTTCTTTTAAAATATATTTATATATATAAACAAATGCATGTGTATGTATATGTGTATGTATGTGTTCATGTATCTATTATATATATATTATAGATATATATAATATTATATATATATATATATAGCCAGTTTGTTGTTTTTATGTATGTAACTTAGGCCTGGGTATCTTTGTAAATGACTAGGGTCTCTTTCCTTCAGCTGCTGTAAATTCTAACAATAGTGATTGGTTTGATCAGACTTTGAGAGTCATTGCGCTAGGGCATGCATAGGGCTAGAGACCATCAACTAGGAGTTAGCTCTACAATCCTGTCTGCCCTAGAAAGAACTGGAGACTGCTGCCTGTAGACTGAGGCCTCATGGTTTAAGGGGAGGCCTAGTCAAGGACACTAGGTATACTTTGGTGTTGGTTAGATGCTGCAGCTAACCAACCCTTGGAGTTTGTGCATGGTCACAGCCTTTAAGCCTCCCAGTTTCTTTAACTGTAATGAGAGAGGAATGGTTATTGATCTTTAAGGCCCTTTCCAGCACTGGAATTACAGATTTGCAGGAATCTGTCAGAAGACTACCCTAGTATTATAATTTCAAAACCAGCAGGAATGCCAAAGACCAGCAGGAGGTTCCAGCAATTAGAGGAAACAGTACATGATTAGTCATTTCCTTTGCTTATGATACTGGAACTTCTCAGCCACATTGTGCTTCAGGCTCAGGAATGTGAGGGTGAGAAAAGATAGAAAATCACTTCACACTCCAGACCTTCAGAGGTGGTACAAAGCTACATGATTCTCTTACCCCTCCAAATAAAATGAGATTGGTAATGTTTACTATCTCTGCATTTGTCCCACTGGTGAATCTCTCTGTTATGTGCTTTAATACGGTTGATTAGTAGAGTGGCCCTACCCAAAGTTATTTAGCCATAAACCAAACAACCAACTAACCCATTTGTTGGGCATCTAGTCAATTACCTGTGGAAGACAATTATTATGTGCTTATGCAAGAATAAATATAAAAACATGGAATTATTGACTATTATATCTTAATAAGACCTTATGATCATCAGAAAGTCAATTTGTCAGCATAGGTAGCTGGTTATTAATAAAGGAAGAGAGCAAATGAGATCAAACTTTAATCCTAATATGCTAGGGAGCTGAATTGGACATGAAGCCTCTCATTTACTAGGGAGCCACAGCATTCACAGAATCCCTGGGGGACCACCAAATTCTCCACAGAAGGCACTTCATTCTCAAGCAATCCCCAAGTGAGCAAGAATGGACAGGTGTGAACAGGAAGAATCAATCCCAGGAGATAAATGATTGCTCATTATCCAGGATTTGGGAAGGAGAGAGAAAACAGCAGAGGGAAATCTTCTGCTGCACACAGAAGTAGTAGAAGCCAAGATGACCCAGGGTGGGTAATCACATGAACAGCATAAACCAGAGGAGCATCAGAACTCTGGGGCATGCTGAGGCATGCACAGCCCAAATAGTGCCATAAAGGAGCACAGTCCAGTCTGGGAAACCCGGGAAAAGAAGGTGCATTTTACTGATCTCTATATCCTTAGCATATATGTGCTCAACAAAATGAAAGTTAAAAATGTACTGAACTGTACTGACAATACATTATTACAATTCTAATTTAAAACAAGCATAATTAGTATGTTGGTAAATTTGTGCATCTGTATTTTTATACTTCTATGGTTCCATTTGACTTACAGCTCTTATATTAGGTTGTACATGATTATCACCCATGGCACTTGCACTTAATAAAAAGACAGAATTCTGTCCTCTAGACAGAATAAAAATACTAAATCCTGATGTCTGGGTTTAGTAAGACTGGGAGACGACCTAGAAAGTTAATTTTAATAACAACCTTAGGTAATCATTTTTTAAAAACTCTATGAGAAATATCACACTGGAATTTTTAATAGGTTGAAGTCACTCATGGACTCTTATTTCTACTAGAATTGATAGAATACATGACCCCCAAGTTGGCCTCTTTGGCATAAGGATTATGATTGGATTTCAAGAGTGCTTTATGTTTCTGGGCCTAAACTCTGTTAGTCATTTGGTAGTAGTAATTTCAGAAATTTAGCTCTTCAAAACATTATTTTCTGAGCATGTGAACTTTATAATAATTTGTTTGTATTAAATATGTTTGGGTCTTGATCATAAATTCCACACTCCACCCAATGAAAGCTATTGGCAACATAAGTAGAAAATAATTTTTCTTTTTTCCTTACCATTTATTATCTTTTAACTTTATAAAAGATATGTGAGTCATGCTGTGGGAGCAGATTTGATCATTATTGGCACCACATAATGCCTTCTAAATAAAAGAGATTTTTTTTTGCACCTTGCAATTTACTTTTACTTGCCCTCTATCTTATGTGTTTACATTTTGTTATATACCTTTAGGCTTATTGTAACAGATATCTCACTGATAACAATAATGGCAGCCTTGAAATTCTTGGGCATATCTAGTTATTTATTATGAAGCAGTATCATTTCTTTTTTGTTGATAATTTTATGTTCTACTATTAAGTCGATGAATTTATTCATTTTTTACTGCTTCAACTGGAAAACAAGGACATAGGTAAATAGAAAAGTTCTATTCTATTTAGTCATAGCAACTATACTATTTTTGCCCAAATTATGCTAGCCACAGGGATTGATTCTAATGTTTGCAACTTTATAGGAAACCTGACTTTCATGTCACTTACTAACATTGAATGATAACTTCAATAGCCTGCAAACAGTTGATATCTTTAAAATGATGTTAGTATAGAACTCAGGAAATAAGAAGCAATGTTTGAAGGTTGATAGTTACATTTGTCAGTGTTTACCAAACAATAAAAGCCAAAGTGAGAGTCAACAGCTTTTATCTGGGATTCAAAATGATAGCTAATTGGGAAGCAACAATTCAGGCAAAAATTCAGTGTTCAGATTAGGACATAAAGGCAAGGAATGTTTATTAGAAAGGGAAGGGAAATAAGTACATGAATAAAAGAAAGGAATTTCTTTTATTTCTATGGTGTTATTTCTATGGGTGTTAATAAGCTAAGGAGAGAATTTCTATAGTTGCAAACAAGAAACAGTGATAATTATAAAGAATATCTTTCATATTCAATCTCTTACCATAACAAGAAGTTATTTAAAACACAATGCTACTTTAGCCCCATTTAAAAGGTTATTTTCCCCAATTTTACCTTCTGAAATTGAGGAGAAAAATGTACAAGATAATAATCTGAGATGGCAGTTCCAACTCCATTTTAAAATTGATCTATTTGTATTAATTTTTTACATTAAAATTAGAGAAAGTCTGTAACTTAATACACTGTTAGTTACTTAATTTTCTCCTAGAAGAACCATTCTTCCAGTAACACTCTTGGAGAAAATAATGTATAAAAATATAAGACACTGACAGTAATAGTAAATAGGTAAGGTTTGTCCAGAAAGTTTCTATACATGTGCTATGAAAAATAGAGACATTTACTATGGAAGATGCAAGATATAAGAAATATTGCACATAGGACAATGACACCTCAGACCTCAGGCACTTTGGGACCTCACACAGTTCTCTCAATTGCAATCAACTGCACCATCATATTTTTCTGAATCTTATCTATAGTCTGAAATACTTCCCTTTCAAAGGTGATTTTAGAGTTGGGAAAATCCTGAAGTCACAGGATACTAAATCTGGGCTGAGCCACCTGGGCAACATGATGTTTCACAAAAAATCTCTGTCTTAATAAAGCTGCCCATCACCAGTTGCCCCTGGCTGTGGGCTTCTGAATCATCTGAATAATTCTCATGGAGGAATGTTCAAGCTGAACAAAATTTGAACACAAAATTTGATGCATATTCTTTGCTCTACTTGCTCAGTCATTTTGAATGCTCTCTCAATGGTATCTACCACCCCCATTGACTAGTACAGTGAAGTCATCATTGTTCATGCATGTGCATTCCAGTCCACTCTCCTTGGCTGCTAGGTTATACCGATGTCACATAAACCATTCTCATTATATTAACAGTGACTGGACTTTTTATTAAAACTGAAATAATACCAAATTTATTAGTTTATATTTTCATTAAAATTTAATTTTCATTTAGAAACACTTTTAAGTCAGGTCTTATTTATTGGTTGCTAGAACATGAGCTCAGAAAATGTTATTATTGTAAAGTATTTCAATGAGGGTTGCCACTTAATTAATATTTTATGAGAATAATTACTTTTCCATGAAATATTAATGCAAAAATAAAGAAAATACATACACCTCAGAAAAAATAAGATTAACAATTTTAAAGTATTTTTACTTGCATCCTAATATTTAATGCTAAAGCTATTTTGACATTTCAATAATAATAGAAGTGTCAAGAAACTAGCATCTAAATCAAGGAATAAGACAATGAAAACCCAGAACAAAGTTGTTATACTGACAAACTTCAGAAAGCCATGAACATCGAAGGTGTCCCAGTGTATACCACTACTCCCATTTTATTTTTATATCATTAGGCACACCTAAAGAGGGATTAAATCACCTTTACATCATTTATGTAGTTCATGCAAAAAATGTAAATTATCATTTGCTTTATCAATGTAATAAAAATAAAATTGTTTCTAGCTTGCTGTTTCATAGTTTCTAATATAACTCATAAGCCAATGTAATAATTAAATTATGACTACATTCCATATATTTTGGGAAAAGAATTTGTAATATTATTAGACTTTTTTTTTCCTCCTATTCTCTAAATGTGTTAAGGTACTATTGAGCTATGATTTGCTAAAATGATAAAAACACTCTTATACTAAATTAATTTTTCTCACACAATGTTATGGAGAAATTATACGTTGGCTTCAAACACTGAATTTATGTAGAATTATAAAGACTGGTTTAACATGATGAGCTGTTCTGTAAAGATTAACTTTGCATAATATAATTCTTTTTTAAGTCTTCCATGGTATTATAAATTTTGAGCAAAGAAACATGTATAAATTAAAAGTGAAGACCAGTGAAGTATTTTAATGTAGTATAATAAAATTAGGACACAGGCATTTGAGTTAGGGAGTTGTTATTTTACTGGATATGGTGATAGATAAATTCATTTTATGTAAGGAACATCTCAAGATACTATAAATGATATATAGTGGTAAATATATGTTTAATATTTCATCCAATTCCTGACATCCATAGCACATGTAATTTTCTTGCACAATATTTTAATATTTTACCATTCATTTTGTTGATTTATTGACTATTTTGCTGGTTGTTGATTGCCCAATTCAATGACTTTCAACTGGTGTGCTGCTGGTGTGCCATAAGAACTTTTAAAATATATTAGTTAGGAACATTGACCTCTATTCCCTTAGATTGTCAAATAAAAAACAAATGACAACAACCAACACAGCAATAGCCATCTGGTGTAAATGAATCAAAGTTATAGTTATTTTTTGTCATATCAGCAAAAAATATATTTTTTGGTGTGGCACAAAATTTTAGTAATTGTTTTATGTGTGGCATGAGGTGAAAAAGGTTGAAAATCTCTGATCTAATTGATTACAACTAAAATGTAAGCTCTATAAGGATCAGATTTTTTGTTGTTGACTTGTCTTTCCAGCATCTGGTGAAAAGTTTGTTTCATAAAAGATATTTATAACTATTTATTGAGTTAGTAGTCTAAATATAAATAAATATAATGTGGTAAAGCACATATTTGAAATATGTCTTACAAGTTAATATCTATCTTCCACATATATGTATATATATTCATATTCATATATATATATTTGAAATTCCACTACAGGAGCTGTATATGAACCTGTAGGTTCGGGCAAACTTTTTTTGAAAAGTACAATGCATATTTTAGGTTTTTCAAGCAAAACAATCTCTGTCTCAACTATTAATTCAACTGTGTTGGTTTTAATGTGAAAGAAGACATGGATGATATAAAATAAATCCATGTAGCTATATTCTAATAAAACTACTAAAACCTTATTTATAAAAATAATGGCACTGCCAATTTGGCCCACAGGTTAGGGTTTGCTGGCCTTGGCTATAATCAACCAATTAGCAAACCAGTGAACTTTTTTTTTTTTTTTTTTTTTTTTTTAAATACACCAAGAGGAAAAGCATGTGCAATATTACAGTCTTCTTTGGATGGTTCTGAGCATAGGTTTGAAGTTTTTAACTTCTTTCTGTCATAAGCAGAGTTAGACATCAGTCTTGAGTCTGGCTAAAAAAGAATTCAATGCCAAGAACTCTGGCATAAGAAATTTATTTTGAAAGTCACAGCCCCTGGAGCTTGAGGAAAAGAAAGCAAAGATAATGCACCTGAGAGGAAAAGAGGGGGAATTATGGAGGAGCTTTAGAGAGGGAGAGGGAGATGGAGAGGGAGGAGAGAGGAGAGAGAGAACATGCACTGAGTTCTTACTCTTAAGGGCTTGAGGGCTTTTTCTGCTTTCCATTGATGGGACTATGGAAGGGGATAGGGGAACCCTAGGGAAGATGCCACTATTCATCAACTTTTCTAACTTGTGTCCTTTCAGGGTCATGGTCAACACTAGGGCAGGGTGTCATTAGTTGATATGGCTGATCCTGATAGAAGCCACGGTGTCCTTTCATCTTGTTTTATTGCTTTTCAAGGCCTGGAACTGAAACACAAGTAAGGCCTAAATGTTATCTCTAGTTTAAACAAAATTCTGCCTCTGTGGTCAACACACCTAAGGCTTTGCTCCCAAGATTTTTTGATGGGGATCAGAACCTCATTGTCCTGGGAGCTTAATGCATAGGGGAGTGGCCATGCAAGGGCTTGTATGGGAGTCATTTAAGGTTATTCTTCAGGCTCCCTGTCCCTCTTCTAAGGAGTCTAAACCACATGACTAGTGATATAAAAACAGGGTTGGGGGGTTAAGCATCATGCCCAGTGACATGTTAGGGGAAAAAAGGTCACCCTGGGGGTAAGTGCCTAGCTAATAAGCTTGCTTATTTTTGTTGTTTTTTGTTTTGTTTGTTTTTGTTTTTGTTTTTTAAGTTTTACTTATTGCTAGGAACCCAGGAACTTTTGTCCTGGTGACATACTGTACCTGGCCCATTGTTTCTGCTCTGTTAATGTTTAATTGTCTACTCTATCATTTCTAGTTACATGGAAGTTAATTTTAATATGCATAAAATACAAAAATAATCAAACTATTGCTATAACACTATGTGAAAATTTTTCTAAATACAGTTCAAAGTCATTCAAAGAATGTAGTTGTTTGTAAATAATTTATTAAAACTGTATAAATTGATTTTATTTCTTGAGTATGGCATAAATAGACGACTGCATATGAAAAGCATTACATAGAAAAATCATATTTGGACTATCTTGAAATTTAGGACAAGCAAAATAATGATCTAAGAAAATATCTTTTGTAATATTTTTTGTGGGATTATATTATCTGTATTATTGAAAAAAAAATTATTCCCCAAAATAACAAACAAAACCAAGCAAAACTCTACTAAACATGCCTTTAAACCTTCACATTGAAACTCTTAGTTTTTTTCTGCCTTCATTGCTTCAACCTTCTTGAAAGCATAAACTGCATTCAGGGGCTCTATGTTTTTTTTTTTTTTTTTTTAAAGTTTCTTCTCTTTTATTTATTTATTTATTTTTTTTACTTTTATTGTTGTTGTATTACATCCATCCCCTTTTTGCTCCCCTCTGTCCCCCCACCCACCCACCCATTCCCCCCAAAGTCAATCCCACCTGTTGTCCATGTCCATGGTTCCTTTATACTAGGTTCTTGTCTAAGCTGCTCCCCATCTTTGCCTCTACCTCTCCCTCCCCCCTACCCCGTTCCCCTGACCACTGAAGGCC
>PVIW01008138.1:0-23159 GCA_004026585.1 Noctilio leporinus | reverse complement strand
TCTATGTTTTAATTTTTAACCACCCTTCAGCAGATTATGATCTGACTCATTGAAATAATTTATTCTAAAGTCACTATATACACTTTCCAAGGACAAATTCAACAAGCTCATCTTCCTTTGCCTTGCTGACCACCTTCCAACTTCCCTTCCAACTCATTCTTTTGATGCCATTCCCTTTGTTTTATTGTAACAGGACACATTTTGCCTTGTTATAATTCTTTAATCAACAAGGTAGTGTATTATAATTATTTATTAAGTGGAATAATTGGTAGTAAGTAAAATTCTATCATTTTCCTCAAATTACTATTATTTATCCATTTCAGTCTCCTTGCTTTCAGATATGGTTTGCTCAGGATTGCAGTTTCTCAGCAATAGATTGAAAACTCACATTAAAAATTTTAGATTCAGACTCTAGTCTTCCACTATGTCAAGCTTTCTCTCCATTCCACTATTTACCCACCCAGCGAGCAGGAGCAGGTCTTATGCATTAGATACAAAAAATGCTAACCCTGATACATTATCTCACCATGTAGCACTTTCTTATAAGGATGAAGGTAATCTTAAACACATCACAGCAATGCTATATGAGACTTACACCTAAACATTAACAGAGTGTTGATAAAGGAAGAATATATCCATGTGGAGCATATAATTAGATAAATTGGGAAAGTATTTCATAGCTAAGTCTTTAAGGAAATAATGAAAAAAAAAAAAAAAAAAAAAGAACTAATGCTTTCCAAGAAGGGGAATAGCATTCTGGGTTGAGTTGCAGTAAGACATAGAACACTCAAGAAGAAGAGGGTCTAGTTGGGCAATAATGGCAAATGCGTTAAAAGCTTTGTGACATTGGGATGGCAGAGATGGTGGTAGTGGTGGTGTTGATGGCTACAAAAAAAGTTTATGAGAATTCCAAAATGAGGATTTTTTTTGTGCTACCAGGACACTCTTTGTTATTACAATCTTCGGCTTTCAAGTTTTTAACAGTGATTTTGATAGCTGTCCTTTCATGTATGGTAAAACTTCTTTGTTTCTGGTTATTTTTATGTCTTGCTTCCCCTGTTCAATTGAATAATTATTGAGGTAGGTATTCTTATTCTTTTCCCTTAGAGAATATATATATATATATATATATATATATATATATATATTCATAAAACCATATCTTTCATAGTAGAAGTAGACACAGTGCCTCCAGAATGAAGAAATTCTTCATTTAGCTCCACCAGTGCAACTATCTTAACCCCTTGCCCACTATTTATGCAAATTTTACTAGCACAAAACCCAGTTCATTCTTCTCTGCTTTTGGACTTCCCCAATCTAGAAGTAGATGTCCTAAAAAATCTTACATATACCATTATGAATATTGGAAATTGTGTCCTTTTTGTAAAAGACACTATCAGTGAACATGCTCTCTGGGGATATAATACTAAATCACACAGCACACATAAAGACTTTGTTTTGTGGTTTAAAAAAGTCAGGAAACTATGACAAACTATATTAGAATGGCATTGCTTGTTTGCATCACTGATGGAAAGCCATCATTAATCAATTTTGCTCAATCTGCCAAACTTCTGTGAAGTTTAACAGAAACATCACTGTTACGTAAGAAGAAGGGTGAGGCTATTATCTCCCCCAAAGGCTCTTTAGTTGCTGTCAATCTAAAAACCTCAAATTTGTACCTTCTTTAACTGAGAGGCATCAACTACTTAGACTTTATTTGAGATTCAAAGCACACCCCATAATATTAGAACATGATCATAACTTTTGAGTAATGCTTTTGAAGGGTTACTATTAAATGAGACTTTACTCCTGGTCCACAGAGCACAACACAAAATGAACTGATGCTGGTAGTAATTTTCTAGTGAACTTAGTTATTGTACCAAGTTTGGCTGCAAAATTTACCCTGAAATAACCTCTGCTGTCATTGGAACTCACTGTCTAAGAATACAAGTGCTTCAGTTTTGCCAAATTATTTGTAAATAAAATATTTTCTATAAAAGTTAAATTTTAAGGCATTATGATAAGAATCAAAGTAGTTCTTACTTCTGGGAGAGGCATTGATTGGCAAGGGGCATGAGAGAATATTCTGGAGTGATGATATTTTTCTATATTTAGATGTGTGTTATGGTTATACAACTAAGTGACTCATGTTGGACACTTAAAATTAGAGCTCTTTATATGTCTCACTCGATGTATTTTTTTTCTACAGTTAAAAAACATAAAAATCAAAAAAGAAAAATAGCATCATGAAAGCAACTATTATTTTTAATACCCTGCTATGTAAGAATATTTGGAGTTAATAAAAATACCAGTCACTGCGATCTAAGAGCTCAAAATTTAGCCTAAGTATCAACAGGTTTAGAAGCCCACTAAAAAGTTAAGTACATCAAACTATATAGTGACACGAATTTGTAATATAACGTTGGAAAGGTGAATGTTCTATGTAAAAATCTCATGTTGATTAGACATGAACTGTCAGCATATCATTAAAACCTTGATTAGTTAAGGAACATGTATAAATAACCCATGGACATGGACAACAGGGTAGGGGTTGAGTGGGGCAGTGGAGAGCTATAGGGGAAAAATTGGGACAACTGTAAAACAATAAAATAAAAGAATAAATTTAAAAGACTTAGCTCTGAAAAATACTTTAAAAAATTATTCTGTCTTTGCCAATGGAACTCCCTTAAAAAATAATCTTGATTAGAGTCCTATATGTAAGATCATTTTCACTTGCATGTATAAAAAATGAGGTCATCATGGGGTAGAGGCAAATGCTCTTTAGCCATATCATTTTTAAGCTTTTAGTGACATCCTTGTTAAAATTATTAACAGCAAACTTTTTCTTAGACTATGAATAGATGATATATACTTAAGCACAAATTCTATTTTTCAGTCTTTAACTTAAACCAAGATTTTATACCTTCTACCCGTATTTATTTTCCATTGGGCAAATATATATTTAAAAAACAAAACAAACAAAAGCCCACTTATCACAGATAACTGCACATTACTCAGGTACAAATATCCCCTTTTCCTTAGTTGAAATTTACCTCTACATCTGTGAAACATTACATATTTCTTGTTTTTTTTTTTTGTTTTTTTTCATTTTTCTTTTTTTCCATAAAGACTTAGGTTAACCTTGATGGTAGAACACTTTTCTGGATTTTCTGAGTTTCTTTTTTTTTTTTTTCCACGAACATACCTATCAATCATGAGCTCTGTGAAAGACATAACCTCACTTTTATACTCTCAAAGAATGTATAGTACAATACCTTAAATTCAATAACAAGTTGAAATCTGTCTCGCAGTCATATGCTTAGAGTTAATACTGATTTTAACAGTAAAGTAGGATTCCCTTATCATTACTCCTTTAGGTATGTGGAAAGATAAATAATAACTGCCCTACAAATAAGTGCAACTACTAACTTGTCACGTGGCTACACAAGGAAGGTGAGATCATCTATCCACTTTTCCCTTTCTGTCAATGCCTTAAAGTGATTTTCCAAAGGTCCTACCTTTCCCTACAAGCTCCTTCTCACTCCCACCTAGTCTCAGCAAATAACTTCTGCTTTTTACTTCATAGAATAAAAAAGCCATTGGTCAGGAGTGCTTTAGTCTTTCCTCTTCTTTCATCCAAATCCAGCCTTAATCTTTCACAATCTATCTATGGAAAAAGGGTTTCTTCTTTTTTTTATCAAATCTAAACCCTCCACCATCTGTCTTCTCTGAGACCTCCCTTCCATGATGATATGTTCTTTTGAATATCTTTAATATCCCTTCTACTATGTTGATGAACATGGTAATGTCCCATCCTAAAACATAGAATTGCTTCTAGGTTGGCTTTTCTCTGTAACTTATCACCCCACTTATAAAAATGTAGTTATAAGTAAGGATCGAATATACTTCCTCTTAAATAAGAGACAGTAAATATTTCAGTCTTTAACAGGCCATAATTGCTATACCTCCTCAATTAAGTAGTTGTGATATGATTATTTTTCCTGTCCTCTCCTCTTGTTCTCCATTGTAACCTAAGACCAGCTATTTATTTGCTTTTCCCTGACTATTGCTATAATTTCCTGACTCCTTTATCTCTCTTTTGAGACTTCAATATCTCCCTCTTATGCTTTTGCTATTTTGCCAGTGATATTTTTGCAAATTGCAAACATACAAATCAATCCTTAAAATCGGTTAATGAATTATCCTTGAAAAGATGATACTGACTCAACATGGAGAGAAAAGGGATAACACTCTCTGATCTTTTTCCAACTCTTTCATTCTATCTTCCCTCCAGATATCTTGGACTTCTTGCAATAACCCAAAATTTGTTTAAATTACTCCTGCATGCTTTCTTACTTCTTTACATCTTTAACTAAGTTGTTTATTCCTTCTTAAATGCCTTTGTCTATCCATTTTTTGTTTTTCAATTATCTATGCAGGGATGTGAAAACACTTAACTTTCTATGTTAGGATGTTCTCTGTGGACACGGATGTAACCAATCATCTCTTACTATATTATTATATTGGTTTCAGTGCTGTCTATTGAATATACAAACTTAGGTACATGATAACCCTGATGTAAACCATGCCCTGTTGAATCATGTCTAGCAACACATGAGTCCAACCCTCTCTCAATGTGGTGTGTCATTTGGATTTGCTATTAACAACAATGGCTCCTGTCTTATTTTCTAACCCCAGAAGAATTAATGATTCTTACTTTCATGGCCTTAAGGGACCGCAAGGAACTGCACTGTAGGACTCTTTTTACTTGACACCTCTTTTCTCTTCACATGCCTTACTTTAAGCATGACTACTACCTTAAGAAATATTTAGACAAAAACCTGGAGGCATGTAAAGCACCTCCAAGAGTTCCCTTTGTGTGTAGTTCAAAGGGGGTTTTGTTGGGTTTGTCCAGAATCTGGATCAAAGGGAGGTTCTAGTACCTCCTCCTGTAGGCTACTTCCAGTTCCACTAGCAACACTTTTGGGACTCTCTTCCTGAAATGTAGCCTGTGATCTAGTTTTTAACTCAGAGACAACAACAGCCACAAAAATACTTAGATAATATTCTGTTACACCTTATGTACTCTATTTAAGCCAATTTCACACCTATAGCTCTATCTTCTTAGCTCTAGACTCATTTATTATAATGGATATTAGGAACCTTGATTTGAACAGTCACCTTATTTCTAACATATCCATTATATCCATATAATTTATCAAACTAAAAATCTGGGTATCTTTAAATTTTCCTCATTTTCATTTATTACTATCATTCTTTCCAATCAATCAGAAGTACTATCATATACCTCTTAAATATGTCTCAATTCCACCCACTTCAGTTCATTCTTACTGCCAAACCCCAAATCAAACAGTAATTTTTCACCTGGATTAGAGTAATTACCCAATAAGTGGTCTCTCTGATTACAATTTTATACATCTTTATTGTTCATACTATAGGCAGAATAATCTTCCTAAAAGGCTATGGTCTATGTCAGTCTCCTCCAACACTTACTTATGTCTTATTGGAACAATTCTGATTTGAGCCTGCTTATCTCTCAACCTCATTCCCTTATCGCTATTCCACTTTCCACCTCTACATTTGCATTTGCTCAGGACCAGAGTTTTACCAGAACCCATAGGCTTCTAGGTTCCATTTCCCTATCTATTTCATGTCAGCATCTTTGCATAAACCACTTACTCTACTTGGAATATTCCTTCCCCCTTTTTTCTAATCCACCTCCTCTCTCTCAATGACCACATCCTACTGTTTCATCCCATAAGCTTCCATGAACTGCAAAGATGATTATAAATACTTCTTGAACATTCTTATTTCTTCCTTCACTTTCCCCTGTCACCTATATTGTAAACATCTGCTTAGTTGTCTGTATACCTCCCTGAACTGTAAGTTTCATGGGGAAAAAAAGCTAGAACTGTTTTTAATTATCTATCCAGGATTTATTATGCAGTAACTGATTAATATATGTGCAAGATAAATAAATAAATGAATGATTAGTGTTGATGAGAAATCAAAAAGGGATATGAGATAATAGAACATAAATATTTCAAGAAGAAACTGTCTTCAAACTGCATTTTATTTTATCTGATAGAATAAATTATCATATAGGTTGTCTTAATAAATACCAGATATAATTAGTGATTATTGAATGAACATGGTATGAAATTTATAAATATAACCCTGGCTAAGTGGCTCAGTTGGTTGGAGTGTCATCCCATAAACTGAAAGGTCACAGGTTTGAATCCCAATCAAGGCATATAAGTTGGGTTGTAGGTTTGACCCCCAGAAGTTACATTTATGGGAGGCAAATAATTGATGTTTCTCTGTCTCTCCCTCCCTCTCTCTCTAAAGTTAGCAAAAATATATCCTTGGGTGAGGAGATTAAAAAATTATAAATATAGTTCAGGCCTTTGTAGATTAAAATGTATTATTTGACAATATAGCCTTTTTATTTTAAAAATCTTATAGTTTTTCAGAACCATTTTTAGTATCTTCCCATTTTCATTATAGATTTTTCAATAGTTGTTTGAGTTTTTCTTTCAATATTAAATAGATATATCTGGGTAATTAAATATATATATAAGAATATTCCAGGAATGGAAAGAAGATATATAAAAGAAATAAAAAGGTTCCCAAAGAAGTGGAAAATTCTGAATTTATGTTGTATCATGACTTAGCTGAAAATTTTAACCTCAAAACAAAAAAAAACTGGTTTTGAAGTAGTTTTTATTTTGTAGTGCAATTATTTGGGCATCATCAGAGTATGTAAAATAAAATGAGAAAATACAACAGCATAGACTTTTCATTTGTTGAGTAATTTTAAGATGAGAACAAGAAAGCCCATGTGTATTGATATAAACTTATTTAAATGGTACTAAGTCAAATATTACTTAAGTTTTAAAAGTTTATTAATAAAGTTAATTCTAGAAGCCCATATTCATGTCTGTAAAATTTCTTTCTGCCAAAAAATGTGCAAGGATATAAAGAAGGTATATATTTATTCTGTTTGCTAAACATTATTTTAAATGTTTTTTTTTTAAAAAGCTTTTACTGTTTAGTTTCATGGAACTTGCTGCTCACTTATTTCCTACTTGGAAAATATTTGTAATGTAGCTTCCTTGCTTTTTACAGATGACATATATAAAAACAAGCATTCTACTTTGCTTTTCTACTCAGGTCTTCAATTTGGTTTTCAACTCATTTTTGACTTATCACTAAAAGCAACAGTGCTAAACGGGAGTGGGTGATATAAAGCAATAAAAGGCACGTACACAGATAGAAAAGTGTTTGCCATATATATGCATGATTCACTGACTAAAAAAGTTACCAGTCACTAGTTAACACTCTAAAAGAGAAGGAAAAAATTCAGCTATAGAAAGGCAATCAGAAAATCTGTATTTTCTTAGAATTTCATTTCATGTTTTAGAATGAAATGGTAATGAGAATAATAGAAGGGAAAAATGTAGTCTAGGGTGACAGGATAATCAGTACGCTGTACATCAGGAAGCCTGCTTCCAAAGCAGGCTTTCATAATGTTGAGGAATGAGTATATAATTATAGTCATTGGAGCATCCAAAAATATCAAATCCACAAAAACAGGCACACATAATATCTAACTAGGACCCAAGGAATTTAGTAGGCAAGAGAAAATAGTACTAAGTTTAATCTTTTATTAATTCTCTGTTAGATATTTTGTTTCTTAGAACAATATAATGCAGATTTAGATACTTCCTTTCTAGAGTCATAGTTCAGTTCCCATCTTTCACATACCTGCAGTAGAGAAATGTACTCTACTGCAGATGTGTGAAACATAGGTGAAACATAGGTGAAACATATGTGAAGATGGGAGGGATGACTACTTAGAGATGCTTCAGAGGAAGATAAAACTGAAACTGGAATGCAAAGCGGGAAACATTGAAATAGATAGTAAAGGTAAAAATAGGAAAATAAGCATGAATAGTGAATTAGAGAAAAAGTCTTGGCCTATGGTTAGGAGGTAAGAATAATTCTTAGTAGGATGAAACAGAAGTTCTAGAATAACTTAAGGAAGCAAGAAGATGGCTGAACATGAAATATAAACAATCCTCCAGGCACACAACCAAATCCTGAAAAGATGATCCAAATGGCTAAATCTCATTCTCCAGTGGGAATAAATAAATACTACGTAGGTGGCAATTTAAGGAGAGGCTTACCATTAATTAACTTGATTTTGAGATTTTGTTTTGGTTAAAGAATGGTTTGTCTATATTTCAAAAAGTATTGAGTATACTGAGAAAGACAGAATATCCCAGGAAATGTCTTATCTGGGGGATAACCATCTCTTTATTTACCGAAGAGTGTATTTCTCAAAACAACATGAACTGTAAGAAGCACCTGAAGGAAGAGTCCAAGAATTTCTAATTTGCTTTCAAATATCTTTCATAATTTGGATAAAACTTCAGTTGAGTTCTCTGTCTACATTTTACCTTCTGGGCAGAAGCCAGACTTCATACCAAAATGACTTCAAACTGCACAGGGCCTACATTAATGGCTACAATAGGTAGGTTGGATCTCTGGCTAGGCTGAGTTAAAGTATGTACTTCACATCCTCTCCCTGGATGCAGGCATGGATGGGGTTGCAACAGAAATTTCTCTCCCAAGAAACCTCCTCGCAGCATTTCCTCCTTTACCTTACACTTGAACTGGCTGCTGGCGACAATTGTAAAATTAGTTTTTAATATATATCTATCTTTGGTAAATTCTCTAGTTCGGTTAAATATCACACTCTGATAAGCATTACCTCCTCTTTGGTGTAGAATATTTCAGTAGTATTTTATTATGAAACAGTTTGGCTGGGCATTAGATTTCAAATAATAATATTTGAGAATTATTAATATCCTTCAGTACATCCATGACAATAAATAATATTTGAGAAATTTGTACCAATTATTTCCTTTTTTTTAACCTAACTTCCAATCTTGTCATTAGGCCAGTTATAATCTGGGGCCAGTGTGATTGCTAAGTTTGAAAACTATTTTTTTTTTTATCTTACAGGCTTTTAAATTTAGTTCTTTTATACTTTTTTTTACACTAAATATCCTGATACTTAGTAGTAATGTTTCCCTTTGTTACTTTCAGTTCTGGGAGATTTAATTATGTTTCCTTACATCTACTTTTCTCATTGGAAAATCTGTTAACCAAATGTTAAGACTTCAAGATCAGTGCTAATTTTATTTTCTATTTTCTATTTCTTGGCTTCTGTTATAATTTATAGATATATTTCAAATTCTTATCTTTTACTTTCTTAAGCTTTAAAGTTTGTGTTTTTGGTAAAATAATTTTTCATTATCAGAGTGTAAGTATTGTTTTCTCTTTTTTAATGGAGTCACACTTTCTTCCATGAATATTAAATTATTTAATTTTTTTCTGTCCTCTGCATTTTCTCCAAAAATTGCTTTATGTTTATTAATTCTGTGTACTGTTTTTCATATTAAAATGAAGGCTTTTCTTAACTGTCTGATGAGCATTGGTTGCTTCTTTATATTTAACTGTGAGACACTTAAAAAATTGTTTGGAAATCCCATCCATGGGTGGAATTAATACTATAGTGTTTATTGCTATAGGTTAACTGGTTATTGAATTAAAGAAAATTCAAATTTAACACCTGAAATTTTCAAAATTCTGCCAGAGGCCCAGAATGGAATATGCCTGATTTTAATGATCTGGGAGCCAAGATAAGAAAGGGTGCTGAGAATCTCACTACTCAAGAATATAGATTTTCCACTTAATATCCCTGTTTTTTAACCTTCTTTCCAAACTTTCCTTTAGCCTAATGTTAGTATTCTCAGGCATTTTTTGGTCACCTGCTTCACAGGGCAATTTCCTCATAGCATGCCTGACAGCTAGGGTAGAAGCGGGAATCTATCTGGTGCACTTCAATTGCATATTTGAAGAATTTTAACCAATCCTGTTTTTCATCCACATTTCATTAGCCTGCCTTTTTCTATACATAATTTTTAAATACCTCTGGGTATTTCAACCCAAAGTATTTGCTTTTCATTAATGTCTTGATATGCTACATAAAAAAGTTTCAGCTTTCCACACACTACTAAAGTAGTTACCACTCCTTCTTTTGCTTTACAAAATTGCCATTGCTTTTTATCAGTACTTACCAACTTTCTTATTCTTCTTGTCTTTAAATGTACACCATTTCTCCTTTCAATTAATTTGATGTTTGAGAGGAAGTTTAGTGGAGAATTCTCAATCCATCAAATACAGGGTGCATGTGATCAGTTGGCAAAATTTTAGTAAAATAAACAACATACCACAAAAGTGTTATATTTTGAAATAAATGTAGTCTTATGTGTTAATATACAAACATAGTCATTATTTTTTTAATTGTTAAAAAAAGTCTCTACTTGCTTCAATAATAGACTCAATTCTACTTCAGAATCTTGAGCATGCTTTAATGAACTTTTCTTTATCCATGGACATCATAATGTTTTCAATCTTAGCTTTAACAGCCTCTTTATTGGAATGAGGTTGTTTATTAACTTCACTCTCACAAATGCTACATACATAATAGTCTAAAGGAGTTGCATCTGGTGAACTAGGTGGACAGATTTCTTTTGACCAGAATTCAGGAACATTGACACCTAGGAAATTCTTGCCCCTTTTGGTGTTATGTGCTGGCACACCATCTTACTGGAAGATAAAATGATGTCCACTTGTGACTTGCTTCATCCAAGGTACAACTCCTTCTCTCAAAATGTTAAAGGTAAACATTCTGGATCTTCATTGATGATCTTCTGGATTTTGTGTACAATATCTGGACTTGTGTGATTCTGGCATACCTTATGCATTTTCCTTGTTGGTGTGGCAACATCAGGATCAGCATCATACACATCCTTCATGTTATCAACTGTACATAAAGAAACGTTATTAAAGTCCATAATTTCCTTAGCAGTTCATCCTGCAAGCAGTCCAGAAATTATAGTTGCTCTAACATCATATTCCTTTGACATGATAGTTGCTTTCAGAATTTTATACTTTATATCTGAAACAATATTAAATCATGACCTTAGAAACATATTTTTTTCAAAATTAATAAGCATTTGAAATAAGGAGATGCAGTTATTATCAATTGATTGCTTGCTCTGTGTGTGTATGTGTGTGTGTGTGTGTGTGTGTGTGTGTGTGTGTGTAAATCCATCTGCATTAGTTTTCCAGGGCTACCAAAAGAAAATATCACTGGCTGGGTAGCATACACAACAGAAATTTATAACCTTAAGAGTTCTGAAGGCTACAAGTCTGAGTTCAAAGTGTGTTGCTTGGGTTGGTTTTATTCTGGACATCTCTCCTTGGCTTGAAGATGGCTCTATCCTCCCCACTCTGTTTTCTGTTGGTGTTCCCACTGTGTGTGTCTGTATCCTAACCTCTTTTTCAATAACCACTCACACTGAATAAGGGCCAACACTAAGACCTCATTTTACTCTAATCACTTCCTTAAAGATCCTATTGCCAAATACAATCACATTCTGAGGTACCAGGTATTATATAAACATTCAATATGTAGATTTTGGGGTACACAATTCAGCTGTGACACCATCTATGGTAGAATTATGAATGGTCCAAGAACTGAAGATGAGGCAAGGCTACCAACATGTATACCTCAGAAAATGAATAGAAATGTTGAGACAGGCAGGTTGAACAGAGCCACAGAAGAATATGATCCAAGGGATTAGAGTGTACATGAAAATCTTATGCATGTACAAAACACAGAACTAAAGTCCTTGAAAATATAAAAATTAGAGACCAAGGGACCTGAGTGTAAACAACCAAGGAACAATCCCATAAGCAATAGTATATAGCATTATAGAAATACAAGTGACTAGAGAATGTCCCAAATTCACTCACATATATATAAATCAAGGATTACTACCAGCCCTAGGGAATAAGGTATAGCAGGAGAAAGACCAACTTTATTTTATCATGGAGTATTTGTTATTTGATTGCTTATATTTTCAACCACCAACAGAGCTGAGTATGTAAAACTGTTTAGTGATTCTAAAGTTTAAAAGGTCATAGAGGAATATTATGTCAGTTATACTAAGCAGCTAATATTATAAAACATTCTGTAATTATATTAGGCTTGCCATGCTGGTTCTCTAAATAGATTTAGGTTAAGGAGTAAATATTGAATCTTCTTAAGTGTACTATACCACCATAGTCCTAACTTTGGTTAGAATTATTTTTTCTCTTGGCTTATCTCCAGTTGATGAATATTGTTGTTTATCCCAAGAAAACAAATGTCCCATTTCTCTGGTAAGTCATCATCTATTTCTAAAGCAGCATCAGCTACATATGCCTTCTAGTTATTAAAATGATGTTTAGCTAATGCAGTTTAAACTGTAATTCTATTTTTCTAAAATAAAAACTAACAACACAGAATAAACACCTTTATTTTAATACTATCTGTAACATTTTACCTCATGGTAGAAAAAATGTGAAAGGCTTATTAAAAATTTTCCATAGACATAGGCAACAGTATGGTGATTATCAGAAGGTAAGGGGGTGATGGAGGCAGAAGAAATTAAATGGGAGATAAGTGATGATGGAAGGGGTATTGACTTGAAGAGCTGAACTCTTAATACAATACACAGATAATGTATTACAGACTTGTACACCTGAAAGTAATATCATTTTATTAACCAGTGTCACCTCAATAAATTATATAAATAAAATATTAATAAAAAAGAAAAAAACACATTTTAAATCAAACTAAAGATTCTGATAGCAGTGGGACACTTAGGTGAGTATGAGAGTTAACAAGTGAATGTAGTAAAGATGCTGAAAGTCAGAGTTATAGTTACTTATAAAGACTTTGAAGCCCAGGCTGGTGGCTCAGTGGATAAGGTGCCAGCCTGAGAACTCAAAGGTCGCTGGTTTAATTCCCAGCCAGGGCACATAAACCAGGTTGAAAGCCAGGTTTCCAGCCAGGTCCATAGCTGGAGACAAGTAAAAGGCAACCATGCATTGATGTCTCTCTCCCTCTCTGACTTTCTCCCTTCCTCTCTCTCTGAAAATAATAAATAAAATTAAAAAAAAAATACTTTGATTATCTGATTATGTATGGGTAATCCTCTACTATTGTACAAAGTGCTTTCAGACACCTGGTCCTGGCTCCTCTATTAATTAGAAGAATGCCCAAGTCTAAATATTGATTACTAATTTGCTTTCCTCTCTTAGAGAATCTCACGAGATGGCACAATAAAGAAAGTCAAATTCACAAAATCTGGGGCTTGGAGTAAACATGAAATAAGAATGTAATCCTTTCTGTGTATTAAAAATCAATCCCCTTTGCTAAAAACAAAATATGTCATCTATACATGTAAGTAAAATGTCAAGATTTAGATTTAGCATCTACATACATTTGTCATTGATTGCACCTCTAAGAGAATATATGTACATACACACATGTATATATAACATCTCTTATATATGTATAAAAATTACTGAAAGAGTAATTTAATTTAAATTTGGAAATTAATACTTATTAAAATTAAATCAATCTGGTTGTAATTTTCATGTATATGTTGTGCATATTTCATAACTTTAAATTATTCACATATTTCTATTATGCACTTTTAATATTCTAAACGAATATGCATTGGAAGTGTTTAAGTTTTATTGCTGACCTAAAATACATATAAATATTCAATATATTATAAATATTTCTTTGAATTTATATTAGAGGGAAAGTCATGATATAGTGAATTAAATAGTAGATTTCCATAGCTGGATATTCCTTTCATTCAAAATTTAAAGTGATATTAAAAGGTTGTATTTTTTTACTGTTTTATACATTTTTTTCTCAATAACATATATGTTTCTCTTTCTTATTGAATATTCACTGACATGTGTAATATAACTTGAAAGGTACTGTCAAAATCTTTTAGTTATACGATCACTGTAAACCTCCTTTTGATTGAACAAATTAATATATGTAGACTTTTTTAGACCAAATTGTAATTGAAAGCAAGAGATTTTAAAATGAATCTTTGAGACAAATATCATATGATCTTACCCAATGCAGGAGACTAATGAACAAGACAAACAAGCAAAATAGAACCAGAGGCATGGGAATAAGGAACAGACTTTCAGGGTGCAGAGGAGAGTGGGAGGGAGAAAAAGAGGCAAAGAAAGGAAATAGTTTAGTAAGGAACTAGCATGGATGACCCTTGGACCTGGACAACATACGGGATTGATTATGGGAGGGGGAATAGGGAAGGTGGGGCAGGGGAGAGCAGTGGGAGAAAAATGGGATAAATGTAATACAACAACAATGAAGTAATTTTAAAAAATGAGTATTTAAATCCAGAACTGCTTCTGGCTACAAGAATATATTGAGAAAATTGTCTTGGAAAACACTCTTAAATCAGAAACAAAACTCTACAGATCAAAGGACAACAAATGCAAAGCAAATTTATAAAAATTGTCCTCTGTAGCCTTCATGCTATGCTTCTTATTTTTTGACAATATTTTGGCAGTTACAAAACAGTGATTCAAAACATTTAGCAAGCAGTTTGCTCACTAAACATCCTGAAGCCAGGGCTGCCTCAAACATACAAAATTAAAATCAGTAGTGTGTTGTGAAGGCAGAGAAGGTGAGGCATCAAGCTTCATTATACATGTATTTACTTAATCATACCAGAGTTTGAGAAACATCATTTAGACACCCTGAACTGGACTCTTCCTTTACCATACCTGATCTCCAGGGATGACTCAGAGGTCTCTGATCACTCATAACCTTCTAGGGTGCTGTTCTTTTGCCTCGTGTGAGATTGATATTTACTCTTTGTATCTCATCCCTTAAATTCAATATCATGGTTTCTTGAAATCAACAATTACCTAATTCTCTCAACCCATAAACTAGAGATTCTTTCTCAGTTTTTGCTCACTTCTCAATGTTGAAAAAAATTTTTTTCTGCCCATGGAATAATCCAATATGGTGATTAATTGGTGGACCATTCAGATCAGACAAGATAGGAAAAAGTTTTATTTTAAATTATCAAATAATATATTTTAACTCTCTCAGGATAGAGACTTTCAAGTTCTGTTATATAAAATAATATTTATTCTGCCTATTTCAACTTCATCTTATTTCAGACAACTCCAAAACTCTTTTAGGTTTAAAGAACTACCATTAAAAAAATAGGAATTCCGTGATAAAATTTGTAGAATTTAATGGTTTTATAAGACAAATAATCTCAGGGTTATTATTTACCCATCTATTTAGGTTTTAGTGGTTAAATGAGTTAATGTGAGCTGAATACCTAAGCATGTTACATTTTATGTATTAAATAGGTTCTTCAGTGAAAAAATTCTCAGGGATTTTTAGCATGCATTGTGATTTAATGGGTTGTAGGGTATGTACCATTTTATAAAGATATCTGAGCAGATTGCAGAATTTGGAGTGCTTCTTTCAAGAAACAAACTTTAAAGTAGGCCCTATATAGACCTTCTGTCCTTTATAGATACTACCTCTCCAGATAGTCCAGAAAAAATGGTTCCATGAAGAAAAAATATAATTTGCTGGTGTCTCTTTTCTCAATTTCATTTGTCAGTAGATATTCCAAACCTTAACTCTTATAAGTTGGGATGTCAAATTGCATTTATACAGTGAAGGGTCCAATAACATGACTTTTCAATATTTATTGACCATTGTGTTCCATGGAATGGGGCACATTAATCTTTCTGAAACAAAATATTTTCACCTCATCCACTGCCTAATAAAAATCCCTTCTGTTAATTTAAATTATTTTTGTTCTGATCCTCCTTTGCTAGCGATCTGATGGTGTTAGTTTAATTCATTTGGAATACTATATGGTAAATATGAGTGGACTTGTCAAATTTCTGATGCTCGTTTACAAGACAGTGGTGAGGGACACATTACCCCAACTACTTAAAGTTAGGCATGGTGGTCTGACTTGCCTTGGCAAATGATACATGAGTTGAAGTTATGTGTCACTTCTGGACTAGAACTTCAAGAAAAGATGTGTAGGTTGCCATGTCCCTTTTTCCTTCCTTGGACTAGTAACTTGCCAAATAATGCATACTCTGCAGGTCTATTTCCCTGAATAGGAGTGACAACTACACTTTTACTGGTGAGGCCACTAAAATATTAGGCTTATTTTCTAACCCCAGGATAACCAACCCTATCTGGATGAATGTATTTTTATATTGAGACAAGGTGTTCTTACAAGTTGCTAACTTTTTTTGTTGTTTTATCATTGCACTATTCATCCATCCATTATTTAAAGTGATAAAATAAGCTTTCTAAACATCCAAGCATAGTACTAAACCCTAAAAAGTTAAAATTTGAGCAAATTATAGAAGACTGAACAGCCAAACATCAGGCTCTCCTAACATTTTACTGAAGCATAGTGCTCATTAATGCATTCCATTTTTAGAATAGTATACATAGAGCCATTTATAAATTATACATTTATTCAATATATATTTATTATGCATTTTACAAACCTTTATAATAGGAGCTGCTCTGTAGTGCTGGTCTAAACTAGCTTTCAAGCATTTTGTTTTTGAGACCTCTTTCCACTCTTAAAAAAACTTGAGCTCCCTGAAGAGTTTCGTAGGTGAGTTATTGCTGCAAATACATGCTGTATTCAAAATTAAAACCAAGTATCATTTTAATATTTTAGAGATAAACATAGATTCACATGAAATTGTGAGAAACAATAAAAAAAAATTCTGTGCATCCTTCCCCTATTTTTCCCTAATGGTAATGCAACACTGCAGAACAATGTCACACTAAGGAGATGAACGTTAATACAGTCAAGATACAGAACATCCATCAGCATGAGGATCCTCCATGAGCCCTTTAATGCCACACCCATTTACTACTCATCTGCTCCACCTCCTTATCCTTGGAAATTACAAACCTGATATCTATTTCTGTAATTTGAATACCTCAAGAATGTTATATAAGTGGAATTATACAGTATGTAATCTTTTGTGATTGTTTCCTCAGTCATCATACTTCTCTAAAGGTTCCTATTAATAAAGACTTTTGCAAAACAAAAGCTTTAATTTCTATGAGGTCACATTTATTATCACTTTTCCTTTTATCATTTTTTTTTTGTATACCTCTATGGTTCTGAGATTTTTTACTAGGCATTTCCCTCTAAAACTTCATAATTTTTGGTCTTACATTTAACTTGGGGATCCACTTACGTTATTTTATTTTTTGTATGATAAGATTTAGTTTGATGTTTCTATTTTCAGTCTATAGATGCCCATTTTGTCCAGGACCATTTTGTTGTTGCAGTTGGAAAAGATGAATTTTCTTCAATGAATTGCTTTTGTATCTGTGTAAAAAATCAGTTGAATGTTTGTGTGGGCTTCATTCTGGGCCCTATATTCTGTTGCATGGAATTAGGTGTCCATTCTTCAACTAGTGCTGCACAGTATTATATCTCTTCACCAATACCTCTCATTTTATTATTTTTATAATTGTTTTAGTCATTTCAGTTTCTTTGATTTTTCCATATGTTTTTAAATTATCTTGTCCACATATTTTTTAAAAACTCATGTTGAGAATTGATAGGCATTGTAAGTCTATATATCATTTTTAGTAGAATTAGCATTGTACAATGCTGAGTTTTCAATTCATAAACATGGTATGTCTCTCTACTTACTTAGATTTTCCATAATTTCTTTATCAGTGTTTTATCATTTTCAGCCTACAAGTCCTATCATGTTTTATTAGATTCATATCTATGTATTTTACTTTTTGAGGGATTCTATGACATTCTATATTTTTTAAATGTTGGTACCTATGTGTTCATTATTAGACAATAAAATGTAAGCAACTTTTGTATGTTTACTTGTATTTGTGGCCTTGATAACTCACTTATTCTTCAGGACTTTTCCCTAGATTTCTTAGAATTCTGTTACAATTATGTCATATGGAGTTTTATTTCTCCCTTTTTGACTGGTATACATTTCATTTCCCTTTCTTGCCTTACTGTGCTAGCTCAATTTTCTAGCACTATGTTAAAAAGAAAGAGTGGACATTCTTACCTTATTCTTGATTACAGAAAGAAAATGTATTTCATCATTAAGTATAATATCAGAGTTTAATGTAGAGTTTTTTTAATGCTTTTTGTTTATTATACTCAATTTTATGTTTTAAAAGAGATTTTTAACCATGAAAAAATGTTGAGCTTTACTATATATATGTATTTGGTGTGCCCATTGTAATGATAATGTAACTTCCCCCACCATTCTTTTATAATTGTTTCTGCAGATGATAACCGGTTAAGTAATGCATAGCTGTAGATAAACATCTTGTTGACTTAAAAATTCTAGGAACTAACTTCAAAAGAAGCAGACTCCAACCTCTAGACATTCTGGGTCCAGGAGATTTGCTGATTTTCAAACATAAGGAAACAGAATAATGCAAACAAGATGATAGCTTGACTAGTTATTTGAACAGACTGTGCTGACTTGTATATGGTCCCCTAAATGGAGAACTCTCAAACCTTCTTCTTCTGATCTCTTTTTTCTGTTTGTTCTTCCCCCCTCTCCTCATAAGATGGTTTTTGCAACATTAGGCAGCCATCTTCTCAGGCTGCTGGTTATTGGATAAAACTACTTTTTTTTTTTTTTTTTTTTTTTTTTAACGAACCCTTTTCTCCTGGTTATTGGCTTTTAAGCCACAGGCAACTGAAATTGTGTTTGGTATCAATATAATATAATAAAATAGCAATGTGATCAGCCCTACCTGGGTGGTTTAGTTGGTTGGCGTGTTATCTCATACAACAAAAAGTTTGGGTTCAATCCCTAATCAGGGCATATACCGAGGTTGCAGGTTTGGTTCTTAGGTGGCGTGTGTACAGGAGAAAACAGAACAATGTGTCTCTATCACATTGATATCTCTCACTCTCTCTTTCAAATCAACAAACATATCTTCAAGTAAGTATCTAAAAATAGTTATGAAAGTTATCTATTTTATTTTGGGTGAGTTGTGGCATTTTTTGTTTTTGAGAATTGGTCAATTGCATTTTAGTTTTCAAATTCATGTATATAAATGATGCTTTTTTTCCCCCCTGTATTACATTATTATCTTTAAGGTGCCTGCAAGATTTGTAAATATATCATTTGTTTTATTGCTGATGTTGGTATTTTGCATTTTCTCTATTCCTTTTATTGTCAGTCTCAGTAGATGTTTGTCAATTTTATTGAATGTTTTAAAGACTAGGTCTTTGTTCTATTGATTTTTTAGTTGTTTGTTTATTTTATTTATTATTATTTTTATTTCAAAATGCTTATGTTAATCCATTTGTTTAAAGAATTACTCTTTTAAGTAATATGAATTGCCAAACACATGCAAAAATATATTTACACACATATGTATTTTTACTCACATTTAAAGTACATACTGGATTTTAAAGAGTTAATACAAAAAATTTAAAATATGCCAATAGCTTATATAATTATTACATGTTAAATAATAGTATTTATTATATAAAATAATAATATTTTAGATATATTGTAACAAATTAAGCAATTTCTTCTTTAATACTTATTTTACTCTGGAATGCTTTTTTTTGTGAAATATATCACAGAAATGGTGTATTACAAAACTCACTTTTGTGAAAAGTGTCCTAGAGACAGTGCCAAACCCATAGTGAAAAATGAATTTGGTTTTTGAGTCAGATCCTCCCCCCTCCAATTATACAACTCAACTTTATTTTAAGCTACTGGAACTACAACTTATTCTTTTTGGAGCTTTCCATCTTAAATAGTAGATTTTTTTTTCTTTTTTTCTTTTTTGGCTATGCACAGGTCTTACTTCCTTTAATATCCTGTTTTTCCTCTACATGTGTTTTACATGTTGAAGCCTTCAGAAATAATGGCACTTGCAGTGCTCAGCTGGTCCCCAGAGTAGAAATGATTATGTCTACTAAGTTGAGGTAAAAAATAAAAATCCCTAGGATTTAAATAATTCTGTAGAATAGTATTCTAGCTATGTTTTGAACTTGTGGTTGACTTCCTATGTGGTCCTAACCTAACCCTTGATCTATGTAAGAGTCTGTGGAGGTAGAGATTAGGTATGTTCACATTTCAATAATGAAGTTTGCTATAGCTTTTTTTTTTTTTTTTTTTTTTGAAAAAGTATTTCACCCATAATTTTCAGAAAGAGGGTGAGGGAGAGAGACAGAGAGGGAGAGAAACATAAATGTATGGTTGCCTTTCATCTGCCTCCAGCTACAGATCTGGCTGGAGACCTGGCTTGCCCTGGTTATGTGTCCTGGCTGGGAGTTGAACCAGTGACCTTTGAGTTTGCAGGCTGATGCCTATCTACTGTGTCACCAGCCAGGGCAATTTTAGCATTTTAATTTTCACTAGAAAGCTCAAATAATATGAGTGGCAATAAATGCTATATTTGTTGTCCATAAGGAGTGTCTGTCAGGGCAGAGGAATTTCCCTTTCTCTGCATGGCTGGACCTCCCTATGGAGTATGTTGCCAAGGAGCTAGCCTTGGAGTTGGTCTTATCCCCAGCCTCCAGATCACTGAGCTCTGGAGGTAGCCAACTTAGCAACTTTGAGCAGGCTGATGTTACCGCCTATGTGACCATTTTTGTTCCATACAGCCACTTTTGTTCCAACCTGTATGTAAGACTGCCTTGCTGTAAGTTCAGCACACACCACTATTGTGGTAGAGTGGAAAAACCATGAGTGGCAATGTTGACACCCTCTAGCACCTGGCCATGTGGGAGCAGGAGAATGAGTGTAGAAACACCCAGACTCTCTGTGGTTGTTAACCTAAGTATAGCTGTGAAAAGGGTGGGACAATCTTGCATGTGCTGGCTGGCACTCCTAGCTGCCTGGCTGTATGGTTGTTAGCTTGTTACTGCTATAAAGCATGTAAATGCTCCTAAAAGCTCAGTGCAAGTTCTTCTTCACCCACAGGCAAGGGCCCTCCCCACTATCATCATTTGGTGGTCTTGCACCAGACCCCATGGGGCCTGACAGTGCCTCACTTAATTTATATTTTAGAAAATGTCTTTGAAATATTCAAAAATGAATCACTGTAATCTGTCAGTGGCCACTCTTTCAGGTAAAAATGGTATTTCATTTACAAAAGTAGCTATAATAAGGCGCCAACCTGTAAACCCAAAGGTTGCTGGTTCGATTCCCAGCCAGGGTACATAACCAGGTTACAAGCCAGGTCTCTAGTCAGGTCTGTAGCTGGAGGCAGGCGAAAGGCAACCATACATTGATGTCTCTCTCCCTCTCTTTCTCTCTCTCCCTTCCCCTCTCTCTAACAAATAATGAATAAAATATATATATTTTAAAAGTAGCTATAGCAGCCATAAATTTTAAAATATCACTATGGTAATTTTTCTTTGAGAAAACCACCATATTTCAGTATACAAGAGAAATGCTTTCTATGTACTTCACATTTTAAAAACAAAATAGGAAGGAGGGAAGATGGCGACAGAGTAGAGAGCAGTGCTGATGATGTTCTCGAGTACCAAAGCAGCTAGAGGACAGGATAAGGAGCGTGAGACGGCTTCAGGACCCTAGGGATTGGAGCGGGCAGCATCTGGCCACAGGGGAGCAGAGCCCAGAGGCAGAGGAGGCCAGCAGGACAGTAGGTGAGGCGTTCCCGACCGACCTGCCGGCGGGCCGAGGTCGGCTCTGGGCAGGGGCGGCTCTGCCCAGAGGGGCGCGTTTGACTGGGGCCAGTTTCAGGCTCCCTGGCGACTGGAAGTCTCAACAGTGAAGTGCGGGCGGCGAGGGCAAACACAGTAGGGAACGAATGCGGAATTGAACTCTTGCAGGGGAGGGACTGTGTGAGAGACTCACCCCGGCAACAGGGAGAGGAGGCTCCGCGCGCGACTAGAGGCAGAGGAGAAGAGTCCTGCGGGAAGCCGGAGCGGGGGAGCGGGAAGTGCACCGGCCCGGGCGGCAAGAGGGCCGAAAAACAGAGCTGCTGGGCCGCTGGGGAAACAGCAGCTAGAAGCCCCTGCGAGGGGGGAGGCCCAGCCCGGTGCAACCACACAGGTCCCCAGGCTCCGCGGGAAAATCCAAACGGCGAGCCGGAGAGCCGGCAAGCCGGGAATTTGTGGCTGGCTACCCGCCATTGCCGGAGACAAAGGCCACGCCGCCCACGCCTGGGAGGGACTCATCACAGAGGCCGCGTAAAGGACTCTGCGGAGAGCTGATTGGCTTGGAGGCGTGGTGCTCGCCCCGGAAGGGCGGGACAGTGTAGGCGGACCCCGGACAGTGTTGACTGACAGGCCCGGCCTCCTCCCGGAACTTCGGGGGTGGGGCCAGTCGTCACAGGGACCGGCAAAGTTGCGGGCTGACCTGCAGAAGTGCTGGGGGCGCATCCTGAGCAGGAAACTCTGCCAGGAGTGGGAGGGGGCTCCCTGCGGGCTCCAGAACATCGGCAGCCCTAAAACCCAGCCAGGCAGTGGAAGGCCCAGCCTACCTGGGGGCGGACACACAGAATCAGCCCTACTGTGACAATCAGAGGCCCTGCCACGCGCCAAGACCGGCTAGAGTATAGACTATAGACTGTAAAGTCCTGACCAAGAAAAAGAGGCAGCATCAGGAAAGGGATTGCTGCCAAACTCAAGCACCTGAATTATACCGAGAGCAATATGAACTATTAAGCCTCAACATATCCTTTGCAAAAGTTACTCATCACATATTCTTAATCCCCCACATACCTCAATCCACCTAAATATCCAAGACCCTCCCCTACTCTCGAATTAAAATCTATTCACTCTGTGGCTATAACGCATTCCCAGTCCTCAATCTAAGTATTCCTCCCTTCCCCAGCCTTTCTAAACCCTTTCTTTATTCTTTTCTTCCTTCCTCATTTTTTTTTTTTCTTCTTTTTTTTTTTAATTTTTCTTTTCCTTTTCTTCCTGGTAAAGCCCACAGGTTCTGGCTCCACCTGGACCAATCAGAAATCATAAAGGGGGAACACACAGCTAAAAACTTTCTTTATTAATATTGATTTCTCTTTGTCCTGTTACCTTCTCCCCCCATCCTTTTTTTTTTTTTTTCTTTTCTTTCTTTCTTTCTTTCTTACTTTCTCCTTTCTCTTTTCCCTGATAAAA
>PVIW01008137.1:0-64225 GCA_004026585.1 Noctilio leporinus | reverse complement strand
AAAAAAAAAAAAAAAAAAAAAAAGAGTGGAATGTTCAATTTGATAGTGGATAAGATATGTAACATGAAAGAATTCACAGAACTTCTATGCAAAGCAAAGGAAAACCATTTCGGGGAGAAGCTTCATGTCCAGCCAGTGCCATATTTGCGCACCATGGAAAAGATAGGCCAGTGTAAGCTCCATTTGTTCCCTTGGTGTTAGGAAGACAAGCACCAGAAAGAACTACTACTGGAAAAGTTACTGGGGTGAAAACCAAAAGTCAGAATAAAATCAGAACAAACATTCTTTTTAAGGCCAAATAATATATGCCACATTTTGTTTATTCATTCTTCCATTGATGAACGCTGGAGTTGTTTCCACTTTTTGGCTATTGCAAATTATGTTGCCATGAACATTGGTGAATAAATATATTTCACCAATAAATAAATAAACTTGTTTGAGTCTCCACTTTCCATTCTCTAGGTTATATACCCAGAAGCAGAATTATTGGGTCTCGTAGTAATTCAGCTTAATTTTTTAAGAACTGCAATACTACAACACAAATATTTTACTATAACTAATGGAGTTAGTATGATGGTAGCTAAACTTAAATGCAAATAACTAATTATTCTCACCACTTGTTTTAGTAAAATAATTAAAAGAAAAATTGCACCTACCCTTTAATAGCTCTTATTTGCTTGTGTAAACATCTTGCATGAATTCCATTGTTGCTACTCCAGGATGTCTATAGCCATATGTTCTCCTCTCTCTCTCTGGAAGCTGTCCATTAATTTTTCTTGGTGATTTATGACCTCTAATTCTTAATTATTAACTGCATTTTAGTGGCAGAAACCCAAAAGCAGAAGAATTATCCACTGTGAAATTTGTTCATCAGAATTTAGGTTCACATTTTCCTTTGCCTATTGTTTTTACTTATTTCCTAATACAGTCAGGTATAAATGACAGTTATAATCATGGTCTGTTAACTTTTGACTGTATTTTATTTTACACTGTTTTTATGTTCACATCTGAAAGAAAATAGCTTACCTAAATTGCTGGGGATCTTTTTTCCTCTTTTGATTATAGATATCATTGTCAATTGTATTTCCAGCTGGCTTCCTGAGTGTTTTAATGTAACAATGCAAATATTGTCCACCATGAAGGTTTTCCAAAATCCTTTCAGATCAAAATCCTAGCTCAAATATTTAATATCCATTAAACACATTTGTGAGAAGAAACTTTTGACTGCAAATATTTTTTTATTAACCCCACCTCCCGCAGACCAAGCTATCTGACTGCAAATTTTATATATGAATCAAATGCCAAAGTATTTTGAGTGTCTCTTTTTTTTAATTTAATTTTATTGTTGTTGTATTACATCCATCCTCTTTTTGCTCCCCTCTGTCCTCTTCCCCACTCACCCATTCCCCCCTATAGTCAATCCCACCTGTTGTCCATATCCATGGTTTCTTCATACTAGGTTCTTATCTAAACTGCTCCCCTTCCTTGCCTCTTCCTCCCCCTCCCCCCAACCCCCTTCCCCCTGACCACTGAAGGCCTATTCACTTTATTCATATATCTGGTTCTGTTTTGCTTGTTGTTAGTTTTGTTCATTATTGTCCTGTAATGGGTGAAATCACATGGTATTTGTCTTTCACTGACTGGCTTATTTCACTAAGCATAATACTTTCTAGTTCCATCCATGTTGTTGCAAAGGTTAGGAGTTCCTTCTTTCTTTCTGCTGTGTAATATCGCATTGTGTAAATGTACCAAAGTTCTTTGATCCAATCATCCACTGATGGGCACTTAGACTGTTTCCAGCACTTGGCTATTATAAATAGTGCTGCTATGAACATAGGTGTACGTTGGTTCTTATGAATTGGTGTATCAGGATTCTTTGGGTATAGTCCTAGTAGTGGAATTGCTGGATCAAAAGGCAGTTCCATTTTTAGTTTTTGGAGGAAACTCCATAATGTTTTCCATAGTGGCTGCACCAGCCTGCATTCCCACCAACAGTGCACAAAGGTTCCCTTTGCCCCACATCCTCACCAACACTTGTTGTTTGTTGATTTGCTGATGATTGCCATTCTGACAGGTGTGAGGTGGTATCATATTGTGGTTTTAATTTGCATCTCTCTGATAGCTAGTGATGTCGAGCATTCTTTCATGTGCCTTTGGGCTCTTTGTATATCTTCCTCAGTGAGTTGTCTGTTCAGGTCCTTTGCCCATTTTTTAATTGGGCTGTCTGTCTCCCTGGTGTTCAGTCACATTAGTTCTTCATGTATTTTGGAGATCAAATCCTTGTCTGAGGTATCATAGGCAATTATGTTTTCCCATACAGTTGGTTCCCTTTGAATTTTGCTGATGTTTTCTTTAGCTGAACAGAAACTTTTCAATTTGATATAGTCCCATTTGTTGATTTGTTCTTTTATTTCCTTTGCCTTAGGTAAAGTATTAGTAAACATATTTTGGTGTAGGATATCAAAAAGTTTACTGCCTATATTTTTCTCTAGGACCTTTATGGTGGCACTGCTTATGTTTAACTCCTTTATCCACCGTGAGTTTATTCTGGTGTATGGTGCAAGTTGGTGGTCTTATCTTTTTGCATGTTGCTGTCCAGTTCTCCCAACACCATTTGTTGAAAGACTGTTTTTACTCCATTTTATGTTCCTTCCCCCTTTGTCAAATATTAGTTGACCATAGAGTCCTGGATTAATTTCTGGGCTCTTTATTCTGTTCCATTGATCTTTATGTCTATTCTTATGCCAGTACCAGATAGTTTTGATGACAGTAGCCTTGTAGTATTGCTTGAAGTCTGGTATTGTGATTCATCCTACCTTGTTCTTCTTTCTTAAGATTGCTGTGGCTATTCATGGGCGTTTTTGGCTCCATATAAAATTTTGAAGTATTTTTTCTATTTCTGTGAAGTCTGTCATTGGTATTTTAATTGGGATTGCATTAAATCTATTGATTTCTTTGGATAGCATAGACATTTTAATGATGTTAATTCTTCCCATCCATGGACATAGTATTTATTTGTATCTTCTTTGATTTCTTTCTTCAATGTTCTGTAGTTTTCTGAGTACAGGTCTTTTACCTCCTTAGTTAAGTTGATTCCTAGGTACTTTATTTTTCTTGTTGCTATGGTAAATGGGATTTGTTTTCTTGCTTCTATTTCTGATGTTTCATTATTGGTATACAAAAATGCTTTTGATTTATGGATATTGACTTTATATCCAACTATTTTGCTAAATTTGCTTATTAGGTCAAGTAAGTTTTTGGTGGAGCCTATCAGGTTTTGTATGTACACTATCATATCATCTGCAATTAATGACAGTTTGACTTCCTCCTTTCCAATTTGGATACCTTTGATTCCTTTTTCTTCTGATGGCTATGGCTAGAACTTCCAAGACAATGTTGAACAGAAGTGGAAAAAGTGGACAGCCTTGTCTCGTTCCTGATCTTAGGGGGAAAGCTTTTAGTTTTTGTCCATCAAGTATGATGTTGGCTTCAGGTTTCTCATAGATGGCCTTTATGATGTTGAGGTATGCTCCCTCTATTCCCATTTTGCTGAGGATTTTTATCATAAATGGTAGTTGTACTTTATCAAATGCTTTTTCAGCATCTATTGATATGATCATATGGTTTTTGTCTTTCAATTTGTTGATGTGGTGTATTATATTTATTTATTTGCGAATGTTGTACCATCCTTGCATCCTTGGGATGAAGCCCACTTGATCATGGTATATGATCTTTGTAATGTACTGCTGAATCTGGTTGGCCAATATTTTGTTGAGAATCTTAGCATCTATATTCATCAGAGATATTGGCCTGTAGTTTTCTTTCTTAGTTGTGTCTTGACCTGGTTTTGGGATTAGAATAATATTGGCCTCATAGAAAGAGGGGGTCTTCTCTCTTGCTATATTTTTTGGTATAGGTTGAGAAGGATAGGAGTTAGTTCTTCTTTAAATGTTTGGTAAAATTCACCTGTGTATCCATCCAGTCCAGGGCTCTTGTGCTTTTGGAGATTTTGGATTACTTCTTGAATTTCACTTGTTGTTATTGGCCTATTCAGGCTTTCTGCTTCTTCTGGATTCAGTTTTGGTAGATGATACATTTCCAGAAATGTGTCCATTTCACCCTGGTTGTCATATTTCTTGTCATATAGTTGTTTGTAATAATTTCTTACAATCTTTTGTATTTCTGAAGTATTAGTTGTGATTTCTCCTCTGTCAGTTCTGATTCTGTTTATTTGGGTCCTCTCTCTCTTTTACTTGATGAGTCTGGATAAAGGCTTGTCAATTTTGTTTATTTTTTCAAAGAACCAGCTCCTGGACTTGTTGATTCTTCAAATAGTAGTTTGAATCTCTAAGCTATTTAGTTCTGCTCTGATCTTGATGATTTTCTTCCTTCTACTTGCTCTGGGCTTTGTTTGTTGTTGCTCCTCTAGTTCTTGCAGCTTTATGGTTAGGTTGTTTTTATAAACTTCTTGTGACCTTTGTAGGTGGGCCCGTATTGCTATAAATTTCCCTCTGAGCACTGCCTTTGCTGTGTCCCATAGGTTTTCGCTATTGTGTGTTCATTGTTATTTGTTTCCAGGAACTCTTTGATTTCATCTTTGATCTCATTGTTAACCCATTTATTACTTAAAAGCATGTTATTCAGTCTCCATGAGTTAGAGTATTTTTGGTTTTTCCCCTTGAGATTGGTTTCTAGCTTCAAGCCATTGTGATCTGAGAAGATGCTTTGTATGATTTCAATTTTCCTGTATTTGTGGAGGCTTGTCTTGTGACCTACCATGTGGTCTATCTTGGAGAATGATCCATGTGCATTTGAAAAAAATGTGTATTTTGCTTATTTGGGGTAAAAGACTCTGTATACATCAGTTAGGTCCATTTCCTCTAGAGTGTAGTTCAATGCCACAACATCTTTGGTGATTTTTTGTTTGGAACATCTGTCCATTGTTGATAGTGGGGTATTAAAATCCCCTACTATTAGTGTGTTGCTGTCTATATCCTTCTTGAAGTCCTCCAAGATTTTCCTTACATATTTCGGAGCTCCTACGTTGGATGCGTATATGTTTACCAGAGTTATTTCTTCTTGATGGATTGTTTTCTTAAGTATTATGAAATGTCCTTCTTTATCTCTTTTTATGGCCTTGATTGTAAAATCTATTTTGTCTGAAATAAGTGTTGCTACTCCAGCCTTCTTTTCATGTCCATTTGCTTGATATATATTTTTCCATCCCTTCACCCTCAATCTGCGTTGATCTTTTGTTCTGAGGTGGGTTTGTTGAAGACAGCATGTACGTGGGTCATGTTGTCTTATCCATTCAACTACCCTCTGTCTTTTGATTGGCACATTTAATCCATTTACATTTAAGGTGATTATTGATTGATACTTATTCATTGCCATTTTCTCACTTTGTACCTGTATTCCTCTTTGGCTCTCTCTGTTTCTTCATTTTATTTATTTATTTGTTTATTTTTTAAGCAGACCCTTTAGCATTTCTTGCAATGATTGTTTGGTGGAGATGTATTCTTTTAGTCTTCTTTTGTCTGGGAAACTCCTTATTTCTCCTTCCATCTTGAATGAGAGCCGTGCTGGGTAGAGTATTCTTGGTTGCAGGCCTTTGTTTCCCATTACTTGAAATATTTTTTGCCATTCCCTTCTGGCTTGAATTGTTTCTGTTGAATAATCATTTGATAGCCTTCTTGGAGCCCCCTTATATGTTATTTGTCATTTCTCTCTTGATGCTTTTAGGATTCTCTCTTTTTCTTTGAAATTTGCCATTTTAATTATAATGTGCCTTGGAGTTGATCTGTTTGGGTTGATCTTCATTGGGACCCTCTGTGCTTCCTGAACTTGAGTAATGTTTTCACTCATCATGTTAGGGAAATTTTCTATCATAACTTTTTTGAACAGGTTTTCCATTCCTTGTTTCTCTCCTCCTTCTGGTATCCCTATGATATGAATGTTATTACATTTCATGTTGTCTTGCAGCTCTCTTAAACCCTCTTCATTCTTGTTCAGCCTTGTTTCATTCTTTTTTACTGTCTTGGAGTATTTGTCTACGTTGTCCTCCAACTTGCTGATCCTCTGCTTCTTCTAGCCTACTGTTGACTCCTCCTACTGTATTCTTCAATTCAGAAATTGTATTCTTCATTTCCTCCTGGCTCTTACTGATAGTTTCTAAGTCCTTTTTGATGCTGGTGTAGCTCTCAGTAAGTTTCTTGTAATCTCCCTGGAGTTGTTTATAGTTTTCCTTGAGCTGGCTGAGCTCATTGGGCTTCTCTGTCATCATTCTTTTGAATTCCATATCTGATATATCATGTGCCTCTGTTTCACTTGGTGATCTTTCTGGGGATTCTTCCTTTCCTTTTGGTGATGGACTGATTCTTTTTTTTCCCCCATTTTGGGTGTCTGTTGTTGCTTGTTTTTGCTTTTTTTTCTTCTTCTTCTTGGATTAATCTGCTTTGCTTCCTTGCCTTAGTTGAGCACCCTTCTGTGTTAGGAGTTCAGTGTTGCAATCTCCTAGATTTTCTCCACTTGCTGCTCTTGGGGTGGCCTTTATGTCATTAACTTGGGTTGTCTAGTTGTATTCTGGATTGGTTGTGTATGTTGCTCCTTTGCTTCCAGTTGGCTGATTGCGAGACACTCCCTCTATCCTTTCTCATACACTGTTTTTGAGCTGCTCCTTAGGGATTAATAATTCGTGTAGCTCTCGGTATAACTCAGGTGCTTGAGATTAGCAGCTATCCATTTCCTGAGTCGCCCTCTTTTTCTTGGTCAGGTCTCTGCAGTCTACAGTCTAGCTGTGTGGTCTTGGAGTGGCAGGGCCTATGGTTGTCACAGTCAGGGCTGATTCTGAGTGTCATCCCACAGATAGGCTGGGCCTCCAGTAGCCTAGCTGGGTTTCAGTACTGCCGATATTCTGGGGCCCTCCCTTCTCTGCTTCCATGTGAAGTCCAGCAGGGTGCTTCTGTTATGTCTATGGCTGCCCTCCCCCTCCAGCTTGTGGTGGAGGTTCCTGCCTGTGATGGCACCTGGCTCTCCTGCAGGGTGGCCTGCAATCTCACTGGCTCCTGTGATGACTGGCCCTGCCTCCCGGAGGAAGCAGCCCCCATCCACCAACAGTGTCTGGCTCCCCCAGGCAAGGGCCAACCCTCCAGGTAGTCCAGCTCTCCAAGGAGTCCTTCACACCACCTCTGTGATGCTCTCCCGCCTCCCAGAGTGTCCACAGTGCAGCCTTTGTCGCCTGCAATGGGAGCGTCAGTTGCACCAGCTGCAGGTTCCTGGCTCACAGTTTGGAGTTCCTGTGGGAGCCTGGGGGCCCCATGTGGGTGCTTGGGCTGGGCCTACCCCCTCACAGGGGCTTCAAGCCGCTCTTTCCCCGGTGGCCCAGAGGCACTCTTTTCGGCCCTCTCACTGCTCCAGCCGGTGCACTTCCCAGCTCCCCCACTCCTGCTCCCTGCAGGTCTCCCCTCCTCCGCCTCTGGCCCAGTGAGAAGCATCCTCTCTCTGATGCGGGAGTGAGGCTCTTACCCAGTCCCTCTCCTGCAGGAGTTCAATTCCTCATTCCCTCTGGCATTTGCCCTCACTGCCCACACTTCACTGCTCAGATTTCTAGTTACCAGGGAGCCTGGAGCTGCCCTCAGTTACAGACACCCCTCTGGGTAGAGCCACCACTGCCCAGAGCTGACCTCAGTTTGGAACTGTTTCAGCTGCTCTCCTGTAGGTCTCTGCTGCCTCTGGGCTGTGCTCCCCTGAGTCCAGATGCTTACTGCTCCAATTCTTAGGGACCTGCAGACGTCTCGTGCTCCCTATCCTGTCCTCCAGCTGCTCTGGTACTCAAGAGCACCATCAGCACTGCTCTCTGTTGCTATCTTTCCCAGCCTTGAGTGTCTCTTATTAACAGCAAAACTGTAGTTTCTTTACTACAATGTCAATGACAATTGCAGGGAAATAAGGAATTCAAATAAAATTTAGTAAAGCATTTTCCCTTTCCTGACCAGTGTGGCTCAGTTGGTTGGGTGGTATCCTGCAAAGCGAAAGATCCCAGTTTGATTCACAGTCAGGGCACATGCCTGGGGTTTCTGGTTCAATCCTCAAGTGAGGCATGTACAAGAGGCAACCAATTGGTGTTTCTCTCTCTCATCAATGTTTCTCCTCCTCTCTTTTTACCTCCCTTCTCCTCTCTCTCTCTAGAAATAAATTAAAAATTTTAAATTATTTTCAACTTTTTTCCAACTTATTTTATTTATGCTTCCATTACACTGCAGCCAGTAATGACAAGGTTTATATGTTTTGATAGTATAATCAAATTAGAAATAATATTCTTTTTCTGGGGCTATGATAGTATATTGCTACAAATTTGAAATCTATGTAAGTTTCTTTGCTTCAAAGCTTTAAATGAACTCATATCTTTAAGTGTGTAGCTTCTTTTATACTGAACCAAATATAATTTCCCTTTTAGGAAAGGAATGTCTTTAAAAAGCTCATTAATAAAATCCAAATAAAGCATTGTAAACTTTGGAAAATACGTCATTTTTATGAGTTAAGTATTGTGCAAAATGTTATAAAACAGACAGATAAGATTTTCCTATCAAATACACAATGGCAGAATGTTCTGACGAAGTCAGAACATTATAAAATTGTTGAAAACACCAAGGCAATTATGCTGATACTTTAGGAACCAAAAGTCTTATTTTCTCATCATGACTTGGGTTCAACTGGCATGCCTTTGGAAAGAGAAATTGGCACTCTTCATTAAGTTTGTAGACCAATTAGCCTTCACTACTTTAATTGTAGGAATATAAATGGTCTATTTCTAGAACCATGTAAATATGTAAATAAAATGTATGTCAGTTTACAAAATCTAAGTACTAATTGAAGAAAGGTAAATATAAGAACATTAACAGGGATCCAAGATCTATAATAAATTATGTCTGAAGTTAAAAAAGATCAACTGTGGATAAATAATCATTGTAGTAAAAATAGGGCATGAACCCACCAACAATCAAATTTTTACCTAAGGCTACTAGTTGACTTCAATGGGAGACTGGTGTAATGGGAAGCGTAAGAATGGTATAGAAGGTTAGGTTTAAAAAAAAAAAAATGGTATAAAAATTTTGGAGACTTGTAAAATCGTCAAAATACTTTTTAAATTCAACAATAAATCCATTCTCCAGTTAGCTCACAACACAGCCTTGTGCCCATGGCAGTTTCAAATAGTCTGTTTACCGTTTGTTATTGACATCTGAAATACTGATGTATATAAATCACAGAATCATTGATCTGCAAGGAATTCAAGAAATTACCTGGTCTGCCTCCGAACTGGGAAGACACTGAAACCATTTAGGACAAAATGTGAGCTCTAATTTTAAAGATCTTCAGGAAACTTGCTATTACAGTTCTTTAGCTGTTCAAAGACGATTTAACACCTTTCCTTGTTTTGCTTTGTGGCCCCTGAGTTCACAGCATAAACTGTAATTTCATTTAAATTAAACCATTTTAGAAACTTTCTCTGTCTGTAAATTTCTTTTTTACTTGCTCCTCAAAACTTCTGAGCTGATTTTCATATTATATTTTTCAAAACCCCCAAAAGCCCTTAGTTACTTTTAGGTTGTAACTCTGCATGACAAATTCCAGCCCAGAGCGACATTTTATGATCCAGTGTCAAGTTCTTGAAAAATGAGAGGAAAGAAAGGTTTAACAGTAACATGGATGCATTTTGGACTGGATGGTAGCCATTTGAATAAGGTGTGTGTGTCTAAGCATAAAAACTGACTGTATTTTCCTTTTCTGACTTGAGCATGCAAAACCTTTTATTGTCATAATCGGGACCAAATGTATTTTATACTCTGGACTTCAACCAGAACTCAAAGGGTGAGGGGGATGACAAAGCATTACCCATGCAAGCAATAAAGTTGAGGGAGGCCAATTTTAATTGAAAAGAAAAATCCCACCTTTCATTCATTTTTCAATCATCAGTTGCATTCAGCACACTAATCCTTCATTATTCATACATGGAAGGATGTACTTAATCATTAAGTCTCTAAGGATTTATTTGATAAAACACATATTTTTCCTTAAAAAGTGAATGAAACATGATTTTTAATTTTTTAAAGGACAAGTTACAAAACATGTAAAAATATAACACAGATTCTTAAAACTATATCTACAATTTGCCTATTCATTGGTTTGTTCATCTGGATATCAGTAACATACATACTTGATCTAATAATGGCTAATTACACAGTTGTTTATCAGTTCATTTGAAACATTTTGAGATTCAGTCTAGCTCAGCAAATTACTGTGCTTAAGGCAATTCTATATTCTAGAATATTATAATATCCCCAGAAGGCAAAGAATTAATAATAAAAAATCCTCTTTTGTAAAAGATTATCATTGCAGAGCAAATGGAGCAAATCTTCCCTATCCTACTGCATTTAATATTCTCATTTTTCCCTGAAACTTTGATGGAGAGGCAATGAGAATATCTCTGTTTTATTAACTTATTAAGAGGCACGTTTATAGCACTTGTGCACCGTATTGATTCCTAAAGATGCAGTGCTGCTAAGGGCCAATAATCACAGAAGAGCAGGATGATTCAATTTGTTTGTCCCAGAGTGTTTCTGAAACTTGGTGGAGCCCAAATTGTCACCAATTGGTTATTTTACTTCACTAAGCCTCCCTTTCCTTTCTTCATCTGTACAATAGAGATGATAACAAAAGGCAGCCTGTGCTTATTCTAAGGAGATAATGCATATAATGCTCCTAAGACAATGCCTGCACAGAGGAAGTATTGTTATTTTGGGTTATTACTATCATTGCCTCTTGTGGTTCAGGACTCAGATAAAAATATATGCAATTTAATTAGCCATTTGCCTAAGTAGTTATGTAACTTTGCAATATAAATATTTTCATATCAGCTGGAAGTTTCACATGGACTTACTGCTCCAGTACTTTTGACCTCAAAACTACCTCACCTAACAAGGCAGAGTAGGTGGGCTACTGCAGTGCAAGATAAATTGCCTAGACTCTAGTTTGAAATCATTAGAACTTCATAGCATCTGGGCTTGACAACATAATATTTTTAAAAGCCCTTGGTGCTGCTTCTATTGAACTGTGCCAATGTGTTTTGAACATTTTCGTCATGATTCAGATTTTGTTGTAGATTTTGCCACCTGCATTTCCTCCACATTGGATCATTGTGTCATATTTTTTTCCTTCACCTTATCTTTTGTGTCATATTTTATGAAGAAAAAAGTCTTAAAAACTAGATATCTTAGCTGGAACATATGAGGCTATTTGCTTTATAGCATTATTTGCCCAGAAAAGATGTACCACTTCATTTATTTGTCAACCAGGACTACTTTTTGACTTGCCGGTAAAATTCAGTGTGCTACCTTCAGATTATAAACATGGCTGATGACTTTAGAGATATACAAACTTCATCTTCATTTCTATATTTGAGGAGTTCGGTTAATAAGTGCTTCTCAAAAACCAACCCTAAAGCTAAACTTTAGGGCTGACAGTGGCTCAACTTCTTGCACTTCTTGGCTTTAAGATAACGCTGCCTCTCTTGGTTCAGGAAAACAAGTCATGTTTCAGAGCAATTTCAACCTGGTAGACAGTGAACCGACTATTAAGATTTTCATGCCCTGAAACATGAAAAGCAAACTACCCCAAATTGGGGACCAACTATACAAGTTAACTGCTTTTCATTCTATACCCAGTGCCTGACTTTTTCTGATTTTACAACATGTAAGCAATTTCTCTTCAATTTAAAAGCACTGGGCAATAGCTTCTTCTTCTTTATTATTCCTCCCATTTTCCTATGGAAAATGAAACCCATTCCAGAGGTTACACATGTAGAAGAATTAAATGAGACCAAACAAATTAAAAATTCATGTAGGGTGCAGAAGCTAACAGCTGTAAAACTGGAAACCTGCTAGAAAGCAGTGAGTCTGAAATACCTTTTTACTATGCAGACTAATGGGACCTCAGCCTGCTGGGAGGATGTTCCAAGCTCTTCCATTACTAGGAACTGTTCAAATGGGTTATTTTCTCTCCCTACTTATTACAGAGGTGGTTTTAAAACACTAACCTAGAAAGGACAAGGTGTCCTTCACCAAAGGTTCCCCGAATCCCAATCAAAGCCATTACCATGGGGTCATGAAAGCACCACCTTTTCACCACCACCTCACAGCTGTATTATGTTTACTCCCTCCAAGTTCAGCCTGCGATAATCACCATAATTCACCCTAATGTTATGTATTAGCAGCCTCTGTTGTGACCTTTCACCCCTCGTGGAATGGGCCAGGGTGGCTTGGCTGAGAGGTAAAAGGCAAAAACTCTCAAGGTGCTGGCTGCACTCTCTCAGGCTGTGGGAACAAAGGGAAAACTCCACTTTCCAACAGTGTGTGTTGATCCCTCAGCAGCCATGTTATGTAAGTTCAGTCCCTCCGCCTCCCTCAAGACAATAATTTATTCTCAACCTGGGAAGATTTCAAAAGAATTTTCTAGTGTTGCCATAGTGCCTTCAGGCAGAAGGCAATGCCATTATAACAGAACAATGACAATTCTTGAATTTATTCTGCAACATCATCAGTGATTACTGCACGTTGAGCATATTAAAGAAGAGGGCTTTTTTTTTTTTCAATTTGCTGCTTCTTTATCCTAGACCGAAGTCAGTACAGATGTGACAAGTTAACTGATGACAACAATTAGCAAGAATGTACAAATAACTAATCACCATCTTTATCTAAAAGGAATACATCTCCTTCCATATAGAGTCCTAAGTTATGTGGAACATTGTTAATCATGAACACTATAGGAATCTGTTATTCATTTTTTAAGTATATTTTATTGATTATGCTGTTACAGTTGTCTCAGTTTTTCCCTTTGCCCCCTCCACCCAGTATCCCGCTTCCCATCAGCAGTACCCCCCCACACACACACCTTAGTTCATGTCTATGGATCATGCATGTAAGTTCTTCGGCTTCACCTCTTCTTTCACTGTTCTTAACATCCCCATAATTTGTTCCTACCAATTGTGCTTCTTGACTTCCTCACCATTTCCCCCGATCTCCCCATTCCCTTTCCCTCAGGTAACCCTCCAAATGATCCCCATACCTATGATTCTGTTCTGGTTCTGGTTGTTTGCTTAGTTTTTTTTTTTGTTTTTATTATTTTTTAGATTCAGTTGTTGACAGCTGTGAGTTGTTTGTCATTTTAATGTTCATAGTTTTTATCTTCTTCTTGTTCTTAAACAAGTCCCTTGACCATTCCATATAGTAATGGCTTGGTGATGAGGAACTCCTTTACCTTTACCTTGCCTGGGAAGCATTTTATCTGCCCTTCCATTCTAAATGACAGCATTGCTGGATAGAGTAATTTTGGTTATAGGCCCTTGCTTTTCATCACTTTGAATACTTCTTACCAATTCCTTCTAATCTGCAAGGTTTCTGCTGAGAAATCAGCTGATAGTCTTATGGGAAATTTTTATAGGTAACTCCCTTCTTTTCTCTTGCTGCTTTTAAGATTCTCTCTTTAGCTTTAATCTTTGGCATTTTAATTATGATGTGCCTTGGTATGGTGCTCTTTGGTCTCAATTTGATTTGGAACTCTGTGCTTCCTGGACTTGTATGTCTATTTCCTTTGCCAAATTAGGGAAGTTTCCTTTCATTATTTTATCAAATAAGTTTTTAATTTCTTACTCTTCTCTTCCTTCTGGCACGTCTGTGATTTGGATGTTGGTACGTTTAAAGTTGTCCTTAAGTTCCTAACCCTCTCCTCAGTTTTTTTAATTCTTGTTTCTTCTTTCTGTTCCATGTGACTGTTTATTTCTTGCTTTTATTCCAAATCCTTTATTTGAATCTCAGTTTCCTTCCCATCACTGTTGACTCCCTATATATTCTTATTTCACTTTGTATAACCTTCAGTTCTTCCTTTATTTTGTGGTCATACTCAGTGAGTTCTCTGAGCATCCTTATCATCAGTGCTTTGAACTCTGTATGTGATAGGTTGGCTATCCCAATTTCATTTAGTTCTTCCTCTGGGGTTTTCTTTTGTCCTTTCATTTGGGTCATATTTCTTTGCCTCCCTAATTTGGCAGCCTTCCTGTGTTTGTTTCTGTGTATTTGGCAGAGCTGCTTTGACTCCGTGTCTTGGTAATATGGCTTAATATAGTAGGTGTCCTATAGGGTCCAGTGGCAGAGCCTTTTCTATCACCCAAGCTGGGTACTCAAGGTGTGCCCTTCTCATGGGCTAAGTACATCCTCCTCTTGTAGTTGAGCCTTGGTTGCTATTGACAGATCAATAGGAGGGGTTTACCCAGGCCAGTCAGCTGCAAGGACTGGCTGTGACCACTGACCACCAACCTCCACCCTCTGTGGAGGATCAGCTGTGCAGGGACAGGGTGGTGGTGCTCCTATGTGGCCTGTAGCTGTCCACTGGGTGTTCTGGCCCTGGGGTTTCTTACGTGGAGCAGGCCAAGGTCAGCCTCCACCTGTGTTTTGCCCAGGGCCCCCTACATGAGCTATAAAACAATCTGAGATGGTTACTACTTATGCAGGGCTTAGAGATTCCAAGACAAAGCCAAGCTGTGAGTCTAAGCTGGCTCCTGGAAATGGCCTTGGCCTGAACCTCACTGAAGCCAGCTGTTGCTTATTTAAGAAGATTTAAGAAGTGGTAAAGTATGAATCAAGACTAACCATTTATATGGAAAAGCAGCTCAGGTAGGCCTGTAAGCTGGGTGTGGTGAAGTCTCTGGGGATCTCCAAGGTGGATCAAATAGTGTTAGCCAGGCTGATGGAGTTTCACATACAGCACCAATCTGCCAGCTCTGTGTAAGGAAAAGAGACAATGGCGTCAGCTCACCTTGATGCCAGATACTTCACTTTCTCCTTATAAACCACTGGTGCGTTTATAGCTGCTACCCTAGAGGGAGTGAGTCTGAGTAGGTGAGTCCCTGTGTGGGTCCTTCAAAATGAACTTTTTGGGGCTCCAGAAGTTTCTTCCATCAATTCAATACCCCCTGACTTTTGCAGCCAGACATTGTGGGGATTTATCTCCCTGGTAATGGAACCCTAAACTGAGGGGCTGGTTTAGGGCTGAGACTCCTCACTCCTGAGATCTCCCTCCCGACTTTTTATCTACCACACAAAGGTAAGAGATAAGTCTGTTCCATGTCTGCACCCCTCTCCTACTAGTCTCAATGAATGTGGCTTTTTTAATTGAAGAGTTGTCAGACTTCCCATTCAACTCAATTTCTAGTAGATTCTCTGGTTGATGGTTGTTCTATATTGTACTTGTCATTTTTATGTGGTTGTTTGAAGGACAAGGCACATCTGTTTATGCTGCCATCTTGACCAGATCTCTCTGTTATTTAATTCACACACCTTTCAGATCATAGAAAAAAAAACAATTGGGACTAGTTAGAATTAAAATACTATTTCCCAACACCTTCCTGACAACTAATATGTCAGGGTGAAAAGTGGTAACATTTAAAATATATGTATAAATAGGCATTTATGAAATGTTACTATTTACCACATGTATACTTTTAACCAGATTGACGATATGTAGCATGACCAGTTTAATTGTATTTTTTAGCACAGTACAAATTCTCTGCCTTTTTCCTAATGATCACTTTCTACAAGTCAGCTCAAATAAGAATAGACTCCCTTGTTTCAGCTTAATTTCCACAGCTTGACAAGCATTGATATCAAAATTGGTTCTAAAATGAAACTTCATAAAAGAAAATCCTATTTAACAAAAGAACCATTGGGCTTGAATCACAGTTGTATCTGCATTGTGAAGTCCCATTTTTATTCTTATTGTATATAAAATGATGCCAAAGAGGTGATTGAATACCCAGAGAGAGTTCATTTGAGGCATCCTGATAGTATCTGCCATATGCAAGGAGAGTAGGAGTCATTTTTATGACATCATCAGAACTTGAAGATTGAATTACAGTTTAAGTGATCATCCCTTCCCCTTCTCCAGTGTCATTTTTTGGTAATATATTGGATAGAAAAGACTTATGGTTCTAGTTTTATAAGCTTGCAATAAAAATATAACAACTGTTCTATTAAATTATTTAAGTTGTAAACCATTGTGAAAAAGGAGAAAAAGTTTTCTTTGACCTGGAGGCTGAAAAACTGATTATCATGGAGAACAAAATGTATTGTGCTGATTACTCCCAATCCCCGCCCCTAGTTTAGCGTGTTGTAAATCTTCAAGATATCTTTCAAATCAAGGTCTGGGTACATAGGGTTCTTTTATTTGTTGATTACTTAAAACTGGCCATGGTGAGAAAAAACAAAACCTATGTAGTTCCAAGTTACCGATTTATTTTAGCTGAGTTGTGAGTGCAAATAAAGTAAGAAATAAAACATAATATAGAGACACTTAAGACTAAATAAAAGATGCTAACTGAAGGAAACCAAAGTATGAAATGACTCTTCCTCCAGAACAATATAAATTCTAGAGATTGCTTAGCTTTTCAGAATTTTTTCCTCTTTTATGTCAGTTTTATGGTCACACTATTTTTAGTATAATATACTATTCTGTTGCTATGTACAAAAAGTCCTAGGATAAGATGTTTTCTCCTCTCCAGTATTCCTCCATAGCACTCTTAGGTCTTCCCTTCCAGTGCCGGACTTCCTTCAGAGATCTCTGTCCATGAGTGCTCCTTTCATTTCCAGACCACACCTAGAAACCTAGAAGCATTCTTTGACTTGGTCAGAATGTTGGCATTTCATGCTTTTGCACTCTCCCTCTGCATCCACAATTGCTGGATATTGCAACAAAGCTCAAATAGGTCTACACACACACACACACACACATTTCTTGGCCACCTGAAAGGAAAAAAGCATCCCCTTGACTAAATAATAAGATTTTATTTCTCTGAAAGAAATTAGAATAAGGAAGCCATATATTTTTACCTGGTAAATCAATGCAAATGAGGACTACATCCAAGAAATCAAGAGAAAATTGAGGCTAGGAAGGGCATAGAAAAAATCATCGAGAGCAAAGTCATTAGAGACCAAGGTTAACATCACCCACCCCTTCATGTTCTCAATTACTATGTACAGATGTGAAAGTGGGACAGTGAAGAAGGCTGATAGGAGAAAATTGGTTCATTTGAAATTTGATGTTGGAAGAGGGCTCTAGTAGATTCCTGGACCATCAGGAAGATGGACAAGTGGGTTCTTTAGAAAATTAAGCATGAAACATAGCCAGACACAAAAATGGAAAACTAAATCTTTCCTATTTTAGGCAGGGTTCTTTGGAAAAACAATCATGCTGGGGAATATAGAAGGCAGCAGAAAGAGAAAAAGACCAGATATGAGATGAGCCGACTCCATAAAAGAAGCCCTAGTCATGAGGCACAGGGGCTGAACAGGGCTGCTGAGGACAGGACTTTGTGGACATCTCTCATCCATAGGGTCACCAAGAGTTGGTGGGCATGTGACACACACATATCAAACCACACAGAGGATGTGCAATAACTGCAAGCTAATTGATTTTTTAGTGTTGTTCATGAGAAATCTTATCTGCTGCTACAGATGTTTTCTGTCTCCCCTAGACTCAACAGCAGCAAAGTGGCATATTCTCACTTGGATGGTGATGATGATGATGATAATAATGTAACTTTTATGTTCCATGCACTGCATGTTAATTTATTTAATCCTGACAACACCCCAACAAGATAAGTATTACTCTGATTCTACAAATGAAGGCATTTAAGTCTTGTTCATAATCACATCACCACTGTAGCTAAAATGTATTAGAATTGTGATTCAAATTAAGTGCATGGCATTCATGTACTTACCAACTATACTTTACTAATGTGAAATGATTTAATCTCTAAGTCATCATCACCAACAGTAAGGATTAAAAAGGAGTGTGAAAGACCTGGCATACCTCTCTGGCTTCTATGATTCATTCATTTGTCATACATTTGTTGAGTACAGGTAATGTGCCAGAGACTATCTTGATCTGAGCATATAAAGATAAATAACATGGTTACTGTCTTCATTATCCATTGAAAGAAAACCACATAAACAATTGTAATTCAGTAGTATAATGTTGTGATTGAAATATATACAAGGTACCATGAAAGCGCTAGAAAGAAAATAAAGCCCCTGGAATTCTGTGCTTGTGTTTAACTTGGCAATTTTAAACCAGTGTGCTGCAAGACTTTAAAATATGCAATGCCTGACTAGTCAGGGGCACTGACCACTTTTCCCTTAGCTTGTCATATTAAAAAACAACAACACATGGATGTGGACAACAAGGTGACAATTGACTGTGGGAGAGGGGAGTAGGTGGGGCAGGGGAGAGAGCAATGGGGGAAAAAATGGGACAACTGTAATACAATAACAATAAATTAATTTAAAAAATAACAACAGCCAACACAACAATAGTCATCCAGTGTGAATGAATCAAAATCATACCTATTTTTTTGCCAGATAGGCAAAACATATAATATGTATTTACAGTGTGGTGCAGAATTTTAGTAATTAGTTTATGTGTGCCATGAGATGAAATGCTGGCTTAACTTATAGACAGCCTATCTCCAGGAGGATAGTAGCTCCTCTACAGGAGAATCCAGAATAGCTTCATCCTTAACTAAAAAGTTTGAAAGTAACTGTCTGCTTCTGATGCCCTGAACTAAGAAGGAAAACAATTAACCAAGTCAACTCCATTCATTTACGTGAAATCAGAGGATCTCCCTCCTTCTTTCTATACTTACAGCTGTATGAGTGATGAGTATTCAGATTAATTTGGAGCAATTTGTGTCAGAAATCTGGAATTGGAAGATAACTCTCCTGACATCTAGAACCCATGAAGATACATTGCTTGGTTTAATTAGAACCTCTCACAGCTTCGCTTCCAACTCCATAGAAATTAAGTAGCCATAAATATATGGATAACTAGTGATAAAACCTCCATTTCCCTTGGCCACCTCCTAACAAATGATTTCTACTATCAAGACATTCTACTGAGCTGGCTTTATTACATATACATGGCCCAGGGGTAGAGAACCATGCTGGTTTTTTTCCAGCATTTAAATAGTACCATGAATTCCTTCTGAGAATACCCCAGAAAGCACTAGATATTTTCCTTTTTTTAAAAAAGATTTTTTTATTTATTATTTCCAGAGAGTGGAAAAGAGAGAGAGGCAGAGAGGGAGAGAAACATCAACATATGGTTGCCTTTCACCTGCCTCCAGCTATGGGCCTGGCTAGACACCTGACTTTCCATTCTTCATATTATTAAGAACCATGAGTTTGTAATCATAATTCAGCAGTCAGTATTAGTACCAATCACTATGTTTGGCTTCCTAGATGTATAGTTTCATAGGAGAAACTGAAAGCACCCACTAGTAAAGAAAAGTCAGCAAAACTATTCATGTTCTTTTTAAATTTTTTTTAGTTTTCCCGTTATCATTTAATTCCCTTATACCTCACTCTCCTCCACAATCACCAACTGTTGTCCATGTCTATAAGTCTATTTTCCTTATTGTTCAATCCCTTCACCCTCTAAACACTACCCTCCTCAGCTTTCATCCTATTCTCTGAGTCTGTCTCTATGCTGCTTGTTAGCTCAGTTGTTCATTAAATTCCACATATGAGTGAAATCATATGGTATTTGTCTTTCTCTGACTGGCTTATTTTACTTAGCATAATGTTCTCCAGGTCCATCCATACTGTCGTAAAGGGTAAAATTGTCTTCTTTTTATGGCCAAGTAGTTTTCCATTGTGTAAATGCCCTGTAACTATTTTATCCACTCACCTACTGATGAACACTTGAGCTTCTGCCATAGCTTGGCAACTATAAATAATGATGCAATGAATATAAGGGTGCTTAAGTTCTTTTGCATTAGTGTTTTGGGTTCCTTCAGATATATTCCCCAGAAGTGGGATCCCTGGGTCAAAAGGCAGATCCATTTTAAATTTTTTGAGGTATCTCCATATTGCTTTCCACAGTGGCTACAATGACTGCATTTCCACCAATGTTACAAAAGGGTTCCCCTTTCTCCACGTTCTCACCAGAACTTTTTTTTTGCTGATTTATTGATGATAGCCATTCTGACAAGTATGAGAGATATCTCATTGTGGTTTTAATTTGCATTTCTCTAAGGGTTAATGACATTGAGCATCTTTTCATATGTCTTTTTGCCATCTCTGTTTGTCCTCTTTGGAGAAGTGTCTATTCAGGTCCTTTGCCCATTTTTAATTGGGTTGTATGTTTTGTTTTGTTTTGATGTTGAATTGTGTAAGTTCTTATTAAATTATGGCTATAAACCCCTTATAAGATACATCAGCAAATATGTTCTCCCATTCTTTGGTTTGTCTTTATTGTGTTGATATTTTCCTTTGCTATGCAAAAACTTTTTATAAGTTTAATGAAGTCCCATTTGTTTATTTTTCTTCAGTTCCCCTTGATGTTATAAAATTGGACATATATGTGCAGAAAAATGAAGCAAAATTTCATAAATAATCCAAGATAGCTAAAATCTCTCTCCTTCTCTCCACTCCCCTCTTTCATCATAAGTAACTAATGTTCTTTCTCCTAAAATAGTATCTTTAGAATAATGATCCTGTTCATTTTGTATCCAAAATAGAAAAGAAATAGGGTGTTTGGTCCCTGACAATAAAATCTATGAAACTACATGTGGAATGATCTTTAAAACAAGGTAGCCTGATTCACTTTGAATAAAGGAAGCTATTGGGAGCTTCACCCAGATTGAGAAGTAAAGGGAAGAGGATCTTCAGAGAAATTCTTTGGCCTAATATGATGGGACCAGGTAACCAAAGCTCAAGGCATATGTCCTACAAAGCAGACCACTATAGATGCCCAGGTTGGGGTTAAAAGCCTCCTAAAGGGGATGAGCAAGTGAAGGATAATCATCTGTACCAAGAACTGCAAGGAACAACATTTCTTCAAGGACGCCATCTGTCTGGTAAGGATTTGGATCTAAAGATTTTATGTAATGAGAAAAGATAAGAACGTTATAACCTTCGCAAGGCAAACAAAGGTAGGATATACACATACAGATAATCTCTAGAAAAGAAACATTCCTATAGTTTATTCTGCAAAGAAAGGAATATGCTATATAATAGCTTAGGGCAACCAATCAGAGATCACCTGGTTTAGTTTGCAGGGAAATGTCATGCAGGGATAAACATTCTGTAGCTAGATACAGCAGGCATTGAAGATAGCAACTGTTATTGTTTACCATAGGAGAGTATAAATATGGACATATCTATGAATATCAACTAGGACTGCTAGTGATGCAGTAACATTTCACCTGACAAATACCCTTAGACAGTAAGTGATAGTGTCTTCGAAAACAAGAGACAATGAATCCATGTGAGGGAGTTAGTTGAAAGCACTGGTTTGTTACACCAGCTGTCATATAGGTCTCCCAAAACTCTGAGAAGTATTGGAAACAGTGACCTTGGGATAAGAGGCTGGTAGCCCAGGAATTAATCCCTTGAACCATCTCAATTCCTGATGGTTTTGACAAATCCGTGTTGACAAACCAGATTGGGATCAATAAAAATCATCCGTAACAAGAAACTAATTGTATATTTACAAGTTGAGTGCAGTTTTTGGTGGCTTTAAGTTTATATGCAAAAGACCCTATTGACATTTGAAATCAAAATTCATACCATTATATAGTAACATTGCCTTGGGTTGTAATAAACTATGGTGTTCTACTTTCTCTTCTGTGTAATATATGGTCCAAAGGCATCTAACCTGTTTAGACTTTGAATATTCTTTAATTATTATTTATGGAGACTTCTGATCTACTTACATAGTATTAAAAAAGCATAGAAGCCCTGGCTATTGGCACAATGGATAAGGTGCTGGCCTGCAAACCCAAAAGTTGCTGGTTCGATTCCCAGCCAGGGCACATAACCAGGTTGCAAGCCAGTTCTCCAGCCAGGTCCTTAGCTGGAGGCAGGTGAATGACAAACCATACACTGATGTCACTCTCCCTCTCTCCCTTTCCCTCTCTCTAAAAATAATAAATAAAATCTTTTTTTAGAAAAGCATAAAACATATACCTCTTCTACTGCTTCTGTACACCATCCCTGTTTAAATGAAGCAGCAAATCACAGCCAATTTCAAGCCACGTTACAATCTCAGCTCAAATTATGCAGTAGCTTAGAATAATAAAAAAAGATGTCCCTGAAGTTGCATCATCTTCAGGATACAGGAGACCTCAAATGCTACAGAGCTGCTGAGAGGCAAAGAAGATGAGCCAATGAACCAGCGCTGAATTGATACTGTACTTTTCACACAGGAAGATTATCTAGGCCTTCAGTGCACCTATACATGAACCCATGTGTAACATCTAACTCTTCTCACTTCATTTCCTCATGGACCATTTTTCTGGAAAGGAAGATGGGAAATTTCAACCAGCCACAAATGGACTGAGACCCGCCAATCTCATTTCACATCAAGCAGATGTCCCAGACAGGGTTTGAAACCAAATGACAAAGGTGAAAAATAAGTGAAAATGATATTATAGCTAAACAGATGGCCCTTCATAGGAGCTATATCACTGGCTTAAACTGAGTTTGTCTTAGTATCTAGGAGCAAACTTTGCCACATAATTCTTTGCAACTTAATATTATTAAAATCCTCTGTTTAGCAGGAAGTGCTAACATATCTAATAGAAGAACTTTACTGATCTTTTTACCCTCACAGAGGAAAGAAGGATAAAGACCAGAATGTGAAGTCACAGGTCTGTGAGGCCATGCTGTAAGGTCTGTACTTGACCAGGTACAGGAGCTGTAAGAAATCTTTACCTTTTAACCAATTTGCTCTTTTGGGGGCTAAACACAGAACTCTTCAAACATTCTTTGCCTTAAATAGATAAAAATTCCCTCTGAATATTTACTAGACTCCTCTAGCATACCTGCATTAGTTATATTAAGGATTTGAAGAAGACTATTGATGTGTGTTCTGAAGAGTTCTACCACTGTACCAAGCACATGGAGGGCAGCAGGTGAAAGGGCAAAGAGCCTTTGTTTAATAGGATTTACATGCTATGTGAGTCTAAAGTGTTTAGCTGCCTGATAGAATTTTTATAAAGCCTAAAATAAATATCCATAAAGTTAACAGATATGTAGGAGAACTAAAAAGCTGCTTGTTTTATTTCTTAAAAGGTTGCACTTTTTTTCCATGACATAACAGTAAATAGCAAGATAAAATGCCTTCAATATATCATAAATTATGGAAAATAACCATGGACTTTTTGGCATAGTTTGGGATATAAGTAGTTTAAGATTAACGTTGTAGATACTCTTCAAATATAAGTGAGAAATAGTGCCAAACTCATAATTTTTCAAATAAATCATGAATGTGATATAAATTAAAAATTATAGTGATATTTGCCACACCTAGGAAAATGCTTCTAGAATAGTCCAATTTATGCATGAATTACATAGAAATTTGAAAACCATTGAAAGTGGATCCAGGACTATAATTAATGTATCTAAAAATCTGATTTTTTCCCTCTGCATGTCCCCAAATCATAAATTATCTGGTTCCATGGCCCCACCTTATAGATTCAAGTAATTCTTCAGCCCACTAATGTATTTACTATCTTAGTATCATTTAAAGAAGATAATAAAGTAGGAGCAACTAGAGGATACAACAGTATTACCCTCTTAAAGAATATTTATCTCTTCCCCAATCTATACCTTCAGCCCTGACTTATCACAAAACCTCATCTCTGTATGTCTTCTCCATATAGGAAGGATATCTTCAGCTGAGTCTTCCCAACATTACAAACCAAGGGGAAGAAATGTACGATGGATATCCAACTCTGGCCAGCTACCTGTTTCCGAAAATTATGTTTTATTAAAACTCAGCTACACATTTTCATTTACATGTTGTCTGTGGCTTGTTTAGCCTTACCATGAGAGTATTGAGTAATAGACCATTTGGCCCACAAAGCCTAAAATATTTACTTTCTGGTCCTTTACAGGAAAAAAATAATTCAACCAGTTATAAATACAAATGAGAACTTAGGATCTTCCACTCCCCCAAATGTGTGCTCCTTCTCAGGTACCTACTTTAACTCTAATTTGGGGGCTTATCATGACATATTCATATTATTGCACAAAATACTCCAAAACTTAGTGACTAAACTACCATTGTATTATATCTCATGAGTTTATAAATCAGTAGTTTGGTCAAGGCTCAGCTTAACAATTGTTCTGTTCCATGTGACATTAGCAAGAGTCACTCATTGTAATTTACCTGGCAGCTGGCTAGTTTGAAGGGCTTGAGGCAGCTTCACTCACACGTCCAGCGCCTTGGTACAGACAGTGGAGCAACGGGATTCAGCTAGGTTTTTCTGTCTGCCCTGTAATCTCAGGGCTTCTCTGAGTGACCACTTCAACAGAATGGCCGAGTTTTACATGGCAATTCAGCATTCCAAGATACTAAAATGGAACCTGCCAATCTTTTTAAAGGTGACTCCCAGAACTAGCATAGCATTATTTTTAGGGGACTTCCCAAATTGAAAAGGAAAGAAAATATACACCACCTCCCAAGGAGAGGATAGTCCAGGAACCTGTGGCCACCTTTGATCTTCTGCTACCTCCTAACTTGTATTTCTGCCTCAGATGCTACTATTACATTTCACCAGCCTGGATGACATGTTTTAATGGACAGAGAGAGACAGAGTCATTTAAGGGAATGGGAGAGGAGGCTGGGTATAACTCAATTTTTTATATGAAGTAGATACCAAATAAATACTAAATGAAGAGGATAATCCCACATCAGGACTGATGGATTTGTATGGAGAAGTCGATCAATGAAGCATGAGACAGTCCTTTAGATACTTTCATAAAGCATAATTAATTTTGGTATTAAAAGCTATTCATTTAATTTACATCTCTTCAAATAAAATCATATTAAAGGGGGTAAAGTGCCATAGAAAAGAAGTAGATATAATTAATTTAAGATTCAATCTCTTAAGTATGCCCCAGATTTCTTATGCCCTGAATTCATATTTTATTTGTTTCCCTGCCACCATAACAGTACTGGAAACATCAAGGGTATTCAATAAATACCATAATTGTTTGAAGCTATCTACTTGTGCTAGTATTCTATATACTATAAAAACCAAGTTAAGTAAATAATGTCCCTGCCATCTAGTTGCAAAATTGTCTTATGAAAGGGACTACCTTAAGCAAAACTGTTGCATTTGGAGGTTATATTTTACAAAAGTAATTACCAAAAAGCAAGTTTGCTGTAGTATTTACTATGTTAGGACCAAAAATTGTATCTACTTTGGTCTAGAATGTGGCCCAGTTTGGTTTCTTAAGATCTGGCATTACCTTACTCAGCCTCTGAGTTCTGATAGCAATCAGAAAAGAGTTTGACTATGTAATTCAGAGAAAATTCAGAAAATATTTCTTTATTAATTAAAACTCTGTGACGCAGTAACACTGAAACTTATGGTGTTATTTTACCAATTTGAGCCTCACTTGTGCCAAACATTAATGAACAATAAAATAATCTCTTATTGCTGGTAGTCTCAGATGATATCAGGAGGAGCCTAGCCTTCTCTTGCAGAAGAGCCTAATGGCTGGCTAATTTTGAGGATGGATTTCTTTCCTGTTACTGTTTTTAACCATAGAGACAGTCATTTGAATGCTTTACCAAAAAAGGCCTCAAGACTTCTCGTGTTTCACCTTTTCATTGCACTGCCTATCATTTAGAGGGCAGACTTGTTCCAGACAGCTTTAATTAAACTGTACCAAAGACGAAGATAGATGTCAATGGAAATGATCCATAACATGAGGCTAAGCATGTATTTAACACTGTTCCATCCAGTTCAATCACCTTCTAGCATTTCAGTAGCTTTATATTCACACAGCAAACTAACTTGTGTGTGTGTGTGTGTGTGTGTGTGTGTGTGTGTGTGTGTGTGTTAAAATCCATCCCATTAGTGGCCATATGCTTGGGCTTCAATGGCTACAAGAACTATCAGCAATCTGCCAGGGATTTAGGGACATCAATAATTTGTGAATAGTGGTATTGGTGCTGGTCGAAGGGTTAAGTGCTCTGCACACCAGGGGCACCTCTTTGGGGATTTGAACTCTTAGTTGACTGTTAGGAACCTTGTCCCCTGTGAGGTTTCCTAGTACATGCTGCTTGTCAGACACATCCAGCTGTAGCTGGGAAGCATTATTAGCCCTGGGATCTAAAGATCCTTGTTAAGTACTGATAGAATGGTATCTCTGAGTTAAAAAGCAGACAGAGTATATTGTGTCAACCTAAAGGAGGTTTTCATGTTCCATATTAAGCATGTATGTTTTTTTCCTTTCCCCATTCTCCCATAAATTCCTTGTGAATAGATAACATAGTAAATATCCTTTTGAAAAAGTTCATGTTTAGCATTGATTCCTAAAACTTGCTGGTAGGTTAGCTTCCATCAATCAAAATGGAAAGATAAATGTCCTCCTAAAATAAGGGGGGGAAATTGGCACAAAAAGCTTTTCTTCCCATTTTCCTACCCAAAGAATGAGGAACAGGTAACATGATTGATTTTTGAAGCTAAATCCATGAATTAGTCTTACTGAAAGACTTTTTAAATATAGTCATTTTATTACTGACCTGACAGCAAAAGAGATCATAAAACCTTTTGCTTTACGTACTAGCATGTAAGTTCATGTAGATATAAGCCTTGTCTCTCTCATTCACTATTGTAGCATCTGCACTTGACACAATGCCTGGCAGATAGTACTTAATAAATGCTTGCTGGGTGAGAGGATGGATAGATGGATGGATGGATGGATGGATGTATGGATGGATGGAAGAAAGAAAAACAGGGAGGGAATGAAACACTTAGGAAAACAATTTTGTCAGCCTGACCTGACCTGACCTGACACAAGTAATTATTCACTATGATTTTCAAGAAGCCATGAGATCTGAGATTGGATGTTTAGCAATAAAACATGTTTCAACAGTTTTAATGGATATGGATTCCATAGCTAACTTATGTTATTATGATCTCTTGGTAATAGTAGTACTTAGTTTCCTTGTTGGGTGACAGGAATAATTATGTGCAATGACAGATTTCCATTATATTTTTATACTACACGTTTTGTTTTAATATGACTGAATACCCCAATAGTAAGCTACATTATGGTTTTATTAAGGAGGATGATTATCATCAAGGAATCTTTAGTCTTTCTCTCCTTGAATATATAACTGATCTTAGAGATACAGGTAATTTGTCTGGTTTGCAGTTGATATTCTATATATGTTTGTTGCTGGTAAATTCCAACCCTCTTAACCGGGGGTAGTTTTACCATGCCTTAATTGTCCCTAGCTGATGTCTACAAGGGCTTTGTGAACTTCTTAACTGCACAATGAAGCCTCAGTGGATTCCTAGATTAGGTCTGCTTGGGAAAATGCCAAGTACTAATGAGTATTTTGTTTAATGTAATGGAAACTGAACGTGCATAGCTTCTTCCTTGACTGATCAATGCCCACTTCTGTTGTATGAACTTATCTATACATTCTGAACTCTAGAAGAAAGGTCACAAGAGGGAAGCGCACTTAAGGTGCCCAGGAAAGACTTGAAAATTCAAAAGTTGTGTTTATGTGGGGCTCAGCATTGGGAGACAGTACTTGAGTAAGTACTGTACCCCCTCCTCCCCTGTGTTCAGATATGCTGTTCTTTCTTTCAAAGCCAAACCTGATGATCTCAAATATTACATGTTAATTTTTACATTTTTATGTTAATCTTTTAAAATAATAATAAGGGGATGAATTATATTGTTAGATTTGAATCCAGGCAATACTTAAGTCTATGTAATTAACTCTCTATTTTATCATTATTTTATTATTATAAAATATTTTATGTATATTATATTTATTGTCTGTTTTTTTCAAGTTCAAATTTTAGTGTTAATAATTAAAACACTATATTTTAGTTACATTATAAAGTCAGATTTGCCGAAAGTCAAACTTTAACATGATCAAGTATGTTTGAGTGAAGAATAATGATTTCCATGTGGTACTAACTTTCTACACAGAAGTAAATGGAAAATGTAGAGGGTGTTTCTAAGATTTCATTGAACCATATCTGGATGAATAGACACTGAGCTTCTTTGGTAGTATTTGTAATTTATAGGCTACCTGAATGTGCTAGATAATTTTCAAAAGTAAAGATTTCAAACCATTCACAAACTCAAAAGAGATTTACTTCTCATCTAAAGCTTCCTGGGTTTAAAGGTTTCATAAAAGCCTTATGGAGATGGTAAGAAAAAATGGATTTTAAATCTGAAGAATGGAAATAATTAAATTCCACAACTTTTGAGTTTAATAACTCACTCTCTCTTTATTTATGTTCAAGTTATCATCTTGCTTCAATCATACTATCTCATGCCTTTGGAGACTCTGGTACTAGGGAAGCCTCCCCAAATTAGAGTTTATAATAGAAACCTTACCTGACCCTTAATAATGGTTATTATGCCAAAACACCATAATACCTAAACTAAGCTGCTTATTATACCAAACATGAAGTCCTTTGACCTTTAAAGTTCAATACCGATTAGCCCTACACTGTCAATACTTGCTTCTAGTGTCAACAATTTTCAATGTGGAATAAATTCATAAATTGGTAGTTTTCTTAATCCACAAACATTGAAAATATTTAATTCCTATGCATGATAATTTTTACCCAACTAAATAATTCATGCCTTCCATACTCCTAATGATTGGTGATTAGGCATCATTGTGAGTATATCATTAAATGGCATAACAATAAGTAGTTAGCTATGAATGACCCCTGTATTGTAGGCAGCATTCATGTAAAAATCTTCACTGATAAAATGTTATTCTGAGCGAAACTTAAAGCAAATGTATTGCAAGTTCAACAAAAGTGGCTGAGTTATTTTTTAATCCTGCCATCATGGGCGGGGTTGGGGGAAATTCTTGTGAAAAGATTATTCAAGTACTTGCTTTGCCCTTGGATAATGTAATAGCATGTTTATTATTTTTAAGTTGTGGTATTTTTCAGAATGTCAAATGTGTATCAGAGTTATTCTCTTGGCAAATTTCATGAATTTCAGTTTCATTTTGTTGACAATTTAAAATTCAATTATCCAATTATACCTAAAGGTCATTAGTCTAATGTGGCAACTTCATGACAGTTTTAGTTATAAGAGCATTTCTCATTTTAGGGGAGAAATTCTTCCCTATGAAATGTTTATTGTACTTCAAAGTTAGAAGCTATTTTGAAAAGATTTTGTTTTCTTCCTGTGCTTTTATTATTTATTAATAAAGTAGATATTTAATATTTCTTTCAATCCCATGCTTCACCTCTTTGATTAGCATTATCAAAGTACAGCAAATGCCTTCTGATATTGCTGTTTTGTATCATTAGATTTTTGTCTCAAATGTTTCTTTAGGGTTGCTTTCCTTTCTTTTATTCTAAATAACCTAAACCTGAACTTTATTTCCAGAAAGGCATTTTTATTTCAATCATATTACAAGTTAAATTTCTGCTACAATGGAAAAACAGAGAAGTTGGAGATCTGATAAATACATTAACATTAATTCCATTTGGAATAATAATGAAGGACTCATCAGGCAAAACCTAACACAAAACCAGACAATGGGCACTGGGTATCAGACTCCTGCAAGATATAAGTCTTTATCCCTGCTCTGCCCCCAAAGAAATTGACTTCACAGTGATAGATAAATATATTCAACAACTATTGATTGTGTCCTTTCTCTGTGCAAGGTCAAGAGTGAAAATTCATCATTTTCCTGTCTTTGCATTTTAGAGTTCCAGACTTTGCCAGAAGAAATGAACCAGATGGCACCCACATTGGTTCTGGTAACCAAAACCTACTTACCCAGAGGAGAAATCATCCATGTGGCATGCTGGTTTAGCATTTAGACCACTTAACAAGACCTCCACAACTCTTCTAGAGAAGTAAGCTCTTTATGCTAACTGTTCTCAGTACTATTCTGAAAAGTCTTTGTCTCATGGGTACAAAGCTGGCCTAAGAATTTTAATACTGCAGTTCTCGGCCCTTCTAAAGTACGTTGGTACATAGGAGTAGAAAATGTGAAAATAAAACACTATTCCTGCCTTTTTTAGATGTTTCACCCAATCTTCCACTGCCTAGTGGTTCAGATGCATGTTCTGCAGTGCCCTTCAGCTTCCCTGCCATAGTTAAAAGATTTCTTCTAGCTTTTCGAGTACATATGATGAGGTTTATTTTGAATAAAGGGTGAATATGACTTTCATTTTTCCCTATCATATATAAACATAAGTGAATAAAAGTTCCTCTTGAAACTTCTCCAACTAATGGCATGCACTTCCAATTAACCTCATAACCTGTCTTTAACTGTCAGGCTGTATTCCATACTTACTAGATGTTATTTTAATTCAGATACAGAGAGAGACAGAGACAGAGACAGAGACAGTGAGACAGAGAATGGGATCTACATCAACTTTTAGACACAGTGTACTTACTCAGTCAATAAATCATTTTTGAGACTCCAACACACTTTGGTGACCATTATTGTCAGTTTTTAACAAATTGCAATGACCGGCTCTAAATTATCCCATCCAATTGATGACAACATTTTCAAAGAGTCTAGAACAAACCAATCCCTTTCAAGAGTGGGGGTTAGTGGAAAACCACTTAAATCTCTAGAAAAGATGGCTTTGAAGGAGTTATTTTGCTGATGGAACCTAGTAGACTGGGAGAGAGAAGGTCTGAGTCATGTGCCATGACAGTGAGGAAAACAGGTAAGAACAGAAAGTAAAGAAACATTGAGAGAGCAAAACTAGCACTTTCTCTCATTATTACCTACATGATAGCATCCAAATCCCTTCCCTGGGTAAGCATGCAACGGCCTCTACAAGTTGATGCCGACCTATTTTCTGAGCAGCATTTCCCAGTGCTCTCCCGTGTGTTTTTTGTCCTGCCATCACTGTGTGTGCTGTTTCCCCTGCATCATGGCACACTTTCCTGTGTCCGTGCATGCCCCTGACTGTGTTTCTTCCCCTGCCCTCACTTCATCTGCTTGGCAAAGTCTCACTCAGCTTTTGAACCTTTAAATGAAAACTTGGCTCTCCTTTTATGAAAACTTTGCAAACAGTCCTTCCCCTACCTTCACTCATCACACCCAACAACGAGAACTCATTGCCTTCTCTCAGAGCTTCCCACTAGTTCTTTCAGACCTCCCTTTCCATTTAGCATTTTCTGGGGAGCAAAAGCATATCTTATTCATGCTGGTACACCATGCACTTTGTCAGTATTCAATACATTGATATTAGTATATGTTGCCTTGATGTGTCAAGGCTGATTTCCACTTGTGGGCTCCTCCATGATACCTTTCTTCTCTCCCTCTTATTCTTCTAATAATGATGATAAGTAGCATTTGTATAATGTTTCATAAATTACCAAGTACTTTCAAATCTGTATTGGTTTTCTAGATCTGCCATAATAAAATATCACAAGCTAGGTCCCTCAAACCACAGAAATTTGTTTGTTTACGGTTCTGAAAGCTAGAAGTTCAAGATCAAGGTGTCAACAGGTTGATTTCTTCCGAGGTCTTTTTCCTTGGCTTGCAGATGGCCACCTTCACACCTGCTCACATAATCACCCCTCAATTTGTGTTGTCTATGTCCTAATCTCCATTTCTTGTAAATTTACCAGTCACGTTGGATTGGGGGGTCACCCATATGACTTCATTTTACTTTAATTACCCCTTTAAAAGCTCTGTCTCCAAATCCAGCGACATCTTAAAAACTGGAAGTTGGGACTCAAACATAGGCATTTCAGAGGGAACACAATTCAGCTCAGAACAATATCCTTTTTCTCACTTATCCTCACAAGTAACAGCTGTAGCCACTCTATAACTGCACTCTTTTCATGGTGAATGTCTTCCAATGACAGCTCTTCCCTAATTTAACTCCTTCAGACTAGACCTCAAGTCTATTAATTTTGGAAGGGGCTGTATTCCTTCTGAGCTTATGAGCAAATAAAAACAATGCTTCAAAATTCTCAGGTTTCTTAAAGTTTAATTTGTCACAAGCCGAGCCCTAGTTTCAGTATAAGAAGAAAATAGAAGGAAACGAGGCCCTGGCTGGTGGCTCAGTGGATTGAACCCTGGCCTGTGAACCCAAACATTGCCAGTTCAATTCCCAGTCCAGGCATGTGCTGGGTTGTAAGCCAGGTCTCCAGCCAGGTCCCCAGCTATAGGCATTTGAAAGGCAACCGCACATTGATGTTTCTGTCCCTTTCTTCCTCCCTTCCTTCCCCTCTCTCTAAAAATAATGAATAAACCTTTTTCAAAAAACAAAGAAGAAAATGGAAAAATTGCCCCTTTCTTAACACTTAAAATAGTAAAACAATGTAATACAGTTTTTAACTTTTAAAAATATTTTATTTTTCAATTATAGTTTACATTTAACATTTGGGTTTTGTGGTTATCATAAGCCTGAGTAAGGGATTTAGTGGTATATACATATACTAGCCTAGTTAAGAATAGAAACAGATATGAGGTTTTACCTCTTTGTGGTTTTAACTTGCATCTGTCTGATGGCTAGTAGTGTTGAGCATCTTTTCATATGTCTATGGGCCCTCTGTATGTCCCCCTTGAAAAGTGTCGTTCAGATCCTTTGCCCATTTTTCAGTTGGATTACTTGTCTTCCTGATGTTGAGTCATATGAGTTCTTTATATATTTTAGAGATCAAACCCTTGTCCAAGGTATCATTAGCAAAATTGTTCTCCCACATGGTTGGTTCCATTTTCATTTTGCTGATGTTTTCTTTAGCCATGCAGAAGTTTTTTAGTTTGTTGCTGTCATGTTTGTTTATTCTTTCTTTTATATCCCTTGCCCTAGGAGATACATCAGCTAAAATATTAGCTAAAATTAGTTGGGTGGGAATCTGAAATTTTACTGCCTGTTGTCCTCTAGAGTCTTTATGGTGTCATAATTTATATTTAAGTCTTTTATCCATCTTGAGTTTATTCTGGTATATGGTGTAGGTTGGAGGTCTAGTTTCAGAATGGCCATCATTAACAAATCAAACAACAAGTGCTGGTGAGGATGTGGAGAAAAGGGAACCCTGGTGGATTGTAGTGGGAATGCAGACTGGTGCAGCCACTATGGAAAAAAGTATGGAATTTCCTCAAAGAACTAAAAGTAGAACTGCTTTTTGATCCAGCGATTCCACTACTTGGACTATACCCAAAGTACCCTGAGACACCAATTCAGAAGAACCTATGCACCCCTATGTTCATAGCAGCGTTATTTACAATAGCCAAGTGCTAAAAACAGCCTAAGTGCCCATCAGTGGATGAACAGATCAAAAAACTGTGGTACATTTACACAATGGAATACTACACAGCAGAAAGAAAGAAAGAATCCCTACCTTTTTCAATAGCATGGATGGAACTGGAGAGTATTATGCTTAGTGAAGTAAGCCAGGCATTGAAAGATAAATGCCTTATGATCTTACCTAATACAGGACACTAATGAAAAACAGACAAACAAACAATCAAAATAGAACTAGAGGCATGGAAACAGGGAACAGACTGACAGTAACCAGAGAGGACGGGTGAGGGAGGTAAGGGGGGAAAGAAGGAGTAGGGTCTAGTCAAGCAACAAGTATAAAGGACCTATGAACATGGGTAATAGGTTAGGAATTAACTGTGGAAGCAGGGATGGGGAAAATTGGGACAACTATAATTGAACAAAAATCAAATAAAATCATGTATATATTTTTAAAAGAATAGATACACAGGTACCTGCTGTCTAGTTCATCAGCATGCATTCTGACCCTGGAACCCATGAAACCATGATTGACTGGGCTGGTTCCTTTCATGTGAAGAGAAGTGCTAACATCCCAAAAGGGTCTTAGCCCCAGGCCAAACTGCACTGCACATGAAACGCTCCCTTGTTTCCAAGCTATAAGGGGTGAGCAGGGAATTCTTTGGCAGTGTTCAGACACTGTGTGGTATGGGTCTCCACCATTTCTGTCTCCCTCACAAATCACTCACCTTGTGCCCAGGAAAAGCCATCACAGGCATTTTAGCACCACGTTTGAGCTCCAGGTGGAAGCCATAGTGGTTGTGACACTGACCATGATCCGGATGTGGGGCTGGTCCAAACTTAGGGCTGCCAAACTTCAGAAGGGAAATCACTATCCCCTGCCCTCTTCACTCATATGTTGAAAAGTGGGGAAATAGTGCAGATGTTCAAGACATAATCTTAGATAACTCTTCTCCAATCAAGATTTATTTTCCTTCCTCTTATGAGGTGCAAAATATGAAAGATCCCTATGGAAGGATCATTTTTGTAATGTTTCATGTGATGAGGGATTTCTGATTCTGCCCTACTGAGCCTCTGGTTCTTTTCTCTCCCTTTCTTTTCCCATTTACGTCCCCAGGCCTTTAACTGAAACTATTTCCATTAATGTAGTGACACAACTTAAGTGTGACACAACATAAGTGTGTGAATAAATGTAAATAGCTACTAAATGTTCAGCAAGTAGCAGTACCATCTTTTTACACAATTCTTGCTCCTGTGTTATCACTGTAATTTCCCAGGTCCGCTGCCAAAGAGCATTTCCCAAAGACCTGTGCAGCAGCATTGCGTGCGGCCGAACTGTGGCTGCAAGGGATCCAGGATGCTGTATGAAAGAAAACACCTAGAAGATCTGAAATTTAAGAAACGTTTGCCATTAGGTGATAGACTCTAACATCAATATTCAACCAGCAAGGTTTTGATCTTGGGTTCACAAATAATCTTTGATTTTTGGTTCCGGAATATTCTAAAAAGATACATGTGGATCAATTTTATTCTGTTTCTTTGATTTTATTAACCTTAGCTTCTTGCCAGAAGAATTTAGTATGTAGTGATTGTCTTTAAATTAGTCTTTGCTGATGACTATTCCAGCATCCAAAACACAAGGGTGTGTTAGAAGACTCTATCATGACACAAAATAGGAAAGTGAACTTTTTTTTCCATGAGTCTTGACTTCCCTTTTGTGTATGTGTATGAGGCTTTGAAAATACCTGTCAGGTATTTTTGAGATCTATGTCGTATATATGCATGTCTGCCTAGTACATCTTGCCCTCTTACCTCTCCCTCCTCAGCCCTGACTGCCTTTTTCCTAACTGCTGAGCAGTGAGAGAGATGAACGGGTCAGGCTTAGCCAAGAGCACTTGCAAAGAGCAGAAACAGATTTACTAACTTTGACAATGCCTTCTACTGAATCCTTGCCATACACATGACTGGGTTGCCATAAAGCTAGCTGAGCCGATCGCCCTAAGTAGGTTAAAAGATGACACCGACATATTTTAAGCAGGAATGATTCCATTCCTTTCTTTCACCAGTTTCCTGGCTAGATGGTTCATGCACTGATTTGTTGTGCCACAGTGCTGGCATCTGAAACGGACTGCCTCTTGAGAAAGCATAAGAGAGAGGCCTAAGCGTCTCTCCTTCAAGACACCCTCTTTAATCGTTATCTCCTACCCGCGTGTACTAGTCTACTCTATCAAAATACAGTGATTGAATAAAAATTTTATTTCAGATAATGAATGCATTGATATAATACAGTACAGAGTTTGTACTATATGGTATACATTATAGTTCCCTAAGTGAACATTGAAATCTTGAAATAGGACAACTTATCATTGGTCCAAATTAAATCATAGCCACTCTTTAAACTGCATACCCTAATAAGATACCAACCCATTTAATGCTTTATTTTAAAGTCTGTTATCTTTTGGAAATGCTTAATATTTTCCAGGTACTTTAAAGCCACCTGTTTTTCCTATCATAAGGACATCTGGTATCAGGCAAACAGATTATAGTCATGGACAACTGACTAATTTATGATGTTTTTATATTTTCATATTTTTGGCAGACTAATCCAGGTTGATATATTAGCCTAGCTTACAGAGATGAATCTTGAAATCTTGCACTCTTGTAACCCTTTTACCTTTTTCTCTTCTAAACCTTGGAATATTTTTGGCATGTTCTAAAATTTAATTAGGAAACACAGGGAGAGTGGAGTGAAGTCTTGTGTTCTGGCCATCTAGTGTCTGATTTTCTCGAAGGAACTATGAATCTGTGTTGATTTTGAAAGACCTTTGTACTTTTGATCATTCTTCCTTCCTAAGTTTACTAAACACATTGTCACTTATGTTTGCATCCTATTGTGAGGTTTGTGCTTTGCCTAAACAGAGTGGGAGTTTGGTAAGTCAAAGCAGAAGAATCAGTTGCCTGCCTTTGCAAAAGAAATAGGAAGCTTTGCCACAACAAATGGAAACAAGACTGTTTTCTGCGGTGGTTCCACTTCAGCATCTTGAGTTAGAGAGGCCAAGTCCACTCACCTTGTCAGATCATCTTTTTGATCTGACTCACCCCACCCCACCCCCCGCAGTGGACCATTCCTTAGCAATTTATGGAGAATCTTAACTGCCGCAGGCTTCACTATGCCACCTTTTCCTTTGCATAGCCACCCAAGGTCCTAAAGTAATGGACGTGTTTTTAATAAATCTAATATATAAATCATTTATCAGATATACTTCAAATCAGAGCAGCTATCAGAACACCTGAAAGATTCATGAGAAGATATTTTTTTTCTACAGACATGTCTAAAAGTTTAATAAAAGTGTGTCAACTCAAAACTGAGATGAGAAATGGCTGAGTACTTTATGGATTGGGAGTTGAGAAGATAGGAATTCTAATCTTATCTCCAGTGCCGACTTATTTAATGACTGTAGTAACGTTTATGACTTATTCCTAACTACTCTTCCCTCTGGCAAAAATAAAATAAAATAATAAAAGAACAATGTCTATAAAGAATTTTGAGCTTCTAAGAAAATGGCACTAAGTAAATTCAGTTGGTGTCATAAAGCCTTGCTTTTATTAGCACAGTGTTATTGTGCCTGGATTCAAGTCCCAGATGACCACAGCTTGGTACAACCTTGTATTACTTCCCCATTAAAGAGCACTAGGTGTTTTATTGCTATTATACATAATACTACAAGGAACATCTTTGAACACATAGATTATGTTCATGCATTTATATTGTTATATATCTAGGAAGAATTCCTGAAAGTATACTGCCTCACTTTATGGTTAGGTGAATTTAAAATATTCATATATAATGCTAAATAGCCGTCCAAAGAGGTTATACTAAATTTGTAAGTTCTTATTTCCCCACAGCTTTGTTTACACTATTCACTGCCAATTTTAATTTTTTATCTTTATTAGTCTCAGAAGTGAAAGGTAGAATTTGATTTGAATTTGTAGTTCTTTACTTTTGAGTAAAGTCGCTTATCTTTTCATATTTTAGTAACCATTTCCTAGTTTATGCACTCCCAATTTTCTGTTGGGTATTTGGTGATTTTCTTTGCTTTGTAAAAATCTCTTGGTCAATTAAGATCTTTTTAAAACAGAAAATTTGGAAAGCAATTCTGATTTACTCAGTCATGAGGGATATTAATAAATGTGAAAAATTTATGGCAATTGGCATTACTAACTGAAAAAGAACCAAACCTCCCCAGGCAGGAACAGTGAAAAGCCCTCTCTGTGTATCACCTGAGTTATTACTGTAATAATCATTGAAATAATCCATATTATATGTAAAGCACAATGCAAAGAAGTCCAAGATGTGATCTCTGCCCTTAAGGAGTTCAGAGCAAAGAACATAAGATACACTCATGTGACATGATAATAATCCGTGACAATAAAAGGAATGAGTGATGTAGACCATAAATGCTCTAGGAATTGAGGAAGGAATGCTCATCTTCAGTTGGAGAGTTTAAAGAATACTGCTTAAAAGAAAACACATGCTGACTAGACAGAGAAAGATTTAAAAGTGCAAAAGTGAGAAGCAAGTGAAAGGAAACAGTAAATAGACAAAGGTGACTAGACCGAAGGCTTAGACATGGGAACAGGAATGTTTGCATATGGAAATATGGGTTGGGGTCAAATTATTGAAGGCCTTTGCTTTCTGGCTTCACTTGGATTCTGTAGTGTAAGAGCAATCGAATGTTTTTGAAATGAGCTTTAAAATAATAGAAATAATTTTCAGGATGATAATTTTGAGCTGTAAATAATGAATAAATGAATGAATGGAAAATATTGAGTTAGGAAAGTGGATAACTATTGTACTAATAATTCTGTGGGAGAGAATCAACTACTTTAAAATAAAGGTGGTTTGTACTTAATTTATACTACATACAGCTGCTATGGAACTAATGACATGTAATGTTATCTAAGAAAACAAGACATCCAAACTGAGAATTCTGTGTGTATATATTGAACATTCCAGTGCAGTGCCTTTTTCTAAATCTGTGATTCAGCTTTCATACCCTTCCACCCACTCACTCTAATGATGCTAAGCCTTTCTTTGTTGGGTCTGGAATTCATACCGATTTTTTTGCAGACCTAGACATTCCAAACGTGCTATTGTCATTACACCTCATCTGTCATCCTAAGGAATGGCTTTATTTATTCTTGTGATTTGGAGAAATGAGGTGATAGTAGAAAGGGCTTAGAATAATGGGAGAAAGGTGTTGGCTTCAGAGAACCAGCAATTCCTTTCCTACTTCATTTCCTTTGTATGTTGGTAAGAGTTAGGTAATTGATCTGAGCTCCCTGCACTGGAACATGTAGCATTCATTCAACAAGTATTTATTGAGCACCTACAATATATCAGGTACTGTGCAAAGTACTAAGAATGTTGTTTAAAAAATAGAGCCAGCCCTTGCTCTTATGAAGCTCACAGCCTGGAGGAACGCATATAAACAAGTCCACATTTTACTGCTGCTCCTTGCGTGTGACAAGGGGCTGGACTCTTCTCTTAAAGGTTTCCTACGTGTAACAATCCTATTATGTCCCATGGCCAGTTTACCGCATGCTTTCCTATACTGACATTCCTTTGTGTACAGAGGTATATAATCCACTTCTGATGGACATAAGAGGATAAAAGGAATTCAAATAATAAATATCTGGCAAACTTACTGCAAAATACCAGATGTGCTTAGTGGCTATGAAGATCACCGAAGAATAAAACATGGAACCAATCCATGAAATTGAAGAGATGCAGTAAATATATCTGCAAAGGAGAGCTTTCTAACATGTTTAGTGACAAGTACTAAATAGATGGCACAAATGGTAGGTGCTATTGGAACTTAGAAAAGGAGCCATCACTTCCAGAAGAGATGATCTTTGCACTGTGCCTAGAAGGGCAGGTCAGATTTGAATAGGTAGAGGAGACAGGAGGAGTCTGTGGAAGGTAGGGACAGGTCTTGCTTTTTCTTTTAAATCTCTTTCACTGATCTCTTTATTTTGTATCTTATATCTTACTTCCTCCATATATAGATATAGATATAGATACATATATACATATACACACACACATTCACACACATATATGTATATATATAATTTTTTAAATTAAAGTTATTGGGATGACATTAGTTAATAAGATTATATCGATTTCTATGATACATGATTGATCTGTATAATGCATTGTGTGCCCACCACCTAAAGTCAAATTTCCTTCCATCACCGTATATTTGACCTTCTTTGCCTTTTGCTACCTACCTACCCCCTTCACTCTGGGAACCTTTTAGACTGGCAAGGAGAGAGGTCCAATACAAACTGACTTATGCAGAAGTGGTGGTCCTGGGCTCCAGGCATGGCTGGAGTCATAGGGCCCTACATTTTAAATTGATTTCTCCTTCTCTCTTCATCTCCTGGCTCAGCTTTCCTCTGTACTGGCTTCAGTCAGACTGACTAACTCCATGTGGTAGCTGTCAAGCTTTCATCTTACTCTGTTAACCACCCAAAATTTAAAAAAAAAAAAAAAAAAAATTTTTTTTAAACCCTTCTCTTTTCCAATAATTCTAAACAAATTCCCATGGCTTACCCTGGTGGGACCAACTTTTATCATTTTCCCATTTCTGTGCCAATCACCGTAGCAAGAGGGATGCAGTTCACTGATTGGTCAGGTCCCAGGCACATTTCCTCCCTTGATGCAGAAGCAGAAGCAGATGGAGTCAGACTCATATAATAACAACAGTTACCATCACCATCACTGTAAAGACTCTATAACAAAGAACTCCCTATGCACTATTCTAAACAACTTTTGTGTAGTATATACTTACTCCTAATATCCCTGTGAAGCAGGCAATCATATCCATTTTCAGAGGGGGAAACTGAGGCACCGAGCTTTTGAATAATTTATTGCATGGCTGGTAAATGACAGACCAGGGAGCTGAACCAGGCCATGGTACTGCTGGGTCCACTACAGCATACATACTAAAATCGACTTCCAGACCCAGAAAATTAGCTAACACATAGGCTGAAATCAGCAAAGTACATCTGAACAACAGTGAGAAGACCAGCAATTCAGAGGATGGTAATTCCAGTCTCTTCTTATGGCTGTGGGAACGATGTTCAGAAGGCTTGTAGGCAGTGCTGTACTCACCAAGAGGTCAGGTTCCAGCCAGACCCAGGCACCTGTTGGAGGGGAATGATACGGTCATCCCCGAAAACTGAATCTTTTCCCCAAGGCTGCCCCAGCCTAACCCTCTCAACAGCTTATGGATCACATTTTTATATAATTTAACCAAGGACTGATTTCAGATCTACGTCTGATTCTCAGCCTCTCTCCTGTTCTGACACATCATTCATGGAACACGTACAGATCGTGGTTGAAGCTAACAATGCTTTTGGAAACACCAGACAAAATCCAGCAGCTGCCATGCCAGCCTTGAGAAGCTGCAGAGCCGGGCGTGAGTCTGCCTGCCACGCAGTTCCTGATGCAAAGAAAAGCCAGCCGGGTTGAGAAAACACCACAAAGCATCACAGGGAGACAGCTCGCATACTTCAGAAGAGAAATGGATACATTAGGAAAAGTTTTTCTGTCTTTGATGTAGAATATGTTATCTTTTTTCAGTATTAAAATGGTAGTTAACTGTAAATAGATAAAATTCAGCCCATAGGCTTCAGAAAATGAATGCTGCATTTTGACATCGTCATTTCTCTGGTCCCTGAAAGCATTATGACAGTTAATGTAGGCCTTCAGCACTGTTTTCCTTGATGGCATGGAGAGCACAGGATTTTTTCCAACTGTTTTATTGACCCCACCCCCCTCACTGCCACCCGCGTCTTCTCTGCCAGCTGTCAACTCTGCCCCTTCTGCTCCCTCATATGCTCCCAGCGCTGGTGAAGAAAGTTTCTTCCGTGTTTCTGACTTGGGCAACCCCAAACACTGACTCTAGCTCCATCCGTAGGTGAAACCCTCTTCTCTGCATCAAAAGGAAGGCGAGCAAAGGCGTTTGGACCTGCCTTCAAGACGAGACCAGAATGACCTTCACATTCCCACTATGAAATGGTGGAGGAATGTGCAGATTGGTAGTTCTCTGGACTTGAATTCCCCCTTGTGGATCCAGAGAGCAGAGCCTGGCAGACGGGTGAAGCTGTTGTTCCCTTTTGCGGTTTTAATCTTCCCAAAAGAGCACTGAATAGTCAAATAGCAGGCGATGTGAGCCCCCTAGAATTTGGTAATACAATGAAGTCATTTTTTTTTCCCTAAGCATATTTACTTTTAGGTAAATGAATATGGAGTTGCAGCAAATGATGTGTGCTTTGCAACATGGAAAAAAAAAAAAAAAAAAAAAGGTTGATAACAAGTGTCCTTACCCATATAATTGTCTATTTTTGACCATTCTTGGTGTTCTAGGAATTGTCCTTAAAACTGATTTTGCTTGAAAGATACAAGAGTACAGTTGCAGGAAAAAAATTCTTTAGTATAAAAAGTACCATGATTAAAGAGTTCTTCAGAATTTCTTAGTTATTAAAGAAACTGGGAAACTGATAGCCTCAAGAGTTTGTTTTCAAAACAAGAGGTGAGTTTATGTGAAAGGAAGGTGGAGATTCATAAAATTACATGCAAATATGTGCGTGCATATGCATGTTTGTGTTTTGGAGAGAGGTTTCCAAGCTTTGATCAGGTCTCAGGAGGGTTTGTGACAGGAAGAATTCCCGGTTGGCCTGTCTCACTTTTCTTTTTGGTCTTGTTTGTCTGTAGTCAACAGCGCTCATTCTCTCTCTCTCTCTCTCTCTCTCTCTCTCTCTCTCTCTCTCTCTCTCTCTCTCTCTCTCCTTTTCCCTCTCCCTCTCTCGCCAGCATCCTATTTATCCCTTCCCAGATGAATTGTTCTTTCTGTTTTCTGATCAAGCCAGGCTGAGCCAGGGAACTCTGGAGTTGGGGCTCTGCTGGTGCTGGTGGTGGGAGGTAGATGGCAGCAGTGCTGGGGCTGTTGCAGTGAATGACCTCTGGGGCAGCTGGTAGGAAGATGGACAGATGGATGGTGCCTCCTTGACCCATCCTAGGAGGGACATGGGGTAACCAAAATGTCACCCTTATAGTCAGACCTCCATTACATTGAAGATACATTGAAAGAGACTGTCAAGGGGAAAACCTGAGTTGGGTAGTAGCTTTCCCTATAGTTCACTTTTATCTATTTTTTCCATTCAGGGTTGTATTCTGTTTTGTTTATGTTTGGGGGGATTTTTTTGGTTTTGTTTACTTTCCTTAGTTTCTGTAACCATTACAGCATTCTACCACTCTAACTAACTGGCTTTCTGTGGGACAAACAGGAGGTGTTGCTTCTGGCAGGATAGGACTTTCTGTCCTGTTGATTGATGGGTTAATTTTTATTGAGCACAGTGAGCTACCAGCAGAACCAAAAATGCAAGACGTAATTCCATCGCTAGCAGTTTACGTTCTAATAAAGAGTAAGACAGATAACATATTTAAGCCTCCCAGTTTCTCTCTCCTACCAGTAATCCCTTCTCTTTCTCTCTTTTAAGACAAGCCTACCACAAAAGCAAAAAGTAGATATTGAAGCAACTAGACAGATAATTTAGGGCCCAGAAATACACTATTTAAAGAAAGAGACAGAGAGCCAATTGGGTCAGGCAGCCTGTTGGGAGTAGTAGTTTCATTGCAAGTGTTTAAATAATAATAGTCAATGCTGGACTTTAAAAGACTCAAACATTTCTCCAGATCCTTTTGGTTTTGTCCTTATGGTAAATTAGATCAACTTATATCAATTTAGATGAAAAAAGTTACGTTCTTGGACTCTGTAGTTGCTTAACACCACACAGAAATCTCTTTACTAGAGCTCGATTCAATACAATATGGCTTCATTTCATGAAGGGCTGATGATTTTTATGTTTCTGTTTATTGTTGTTGTATTATAGTTGACCCATTTTTCCCCCACTGCTCTTCTCTTCTCCACCCTCCCCATCCCCTTTCTCACAGTCAACCCCCGCCTTGTAGTCCATGTCCATGGGTCATTCATACTAGTTCCTTGACTAAACCCTTCCCCTTCTTTACCCCTCTCTCTGCTTCCCCCACCCCTCTAGTCATCATCAGTCTGTTTTTTATTCCTATGTCTGGTTCCATTCCGCTCGTCTGTTTGTTTTGTTCATTAGTCTCCTGTATTAGGTGAGATCATATGGTATTTGTCGTTTGCCACCTGGCTTATTTCACTAGCATAATACTCTCCAGTTCCAATCATGCTGTCACAAAAGGTAGGAGTTCCCTCTTTCTTTCTGCTGCATAGTACTCCGTTGTGTAACAATCATTTCAAGAATGTTCCATTGCCCTTCCATGGCCATGATATAAGGATCCATATGATCATTTCTTCAACAAATCAGTGGCCTCCCAAAGACGTTTCCCATTCTAAACCACTCTCTTTCCTTTTATCAAGCACTCAAAGCTAAATGACCCAGGGTGTTGTCCAATTTACTCAGCGCCAATTTCAGTGCTCAGATAAACTAATTGTTTCATCTCTGGATCAGTCACAACATATTCGAGCCACCATTTCCTCATCTATACAATGAAGTGTATCAGAGATAATGGTCCTCCCAGCCCTGAACTGCTGGTCCCCAGCGCAAACACACACACTCCTTACATGATTTCTCATTTCATTCATTCTTGTTTAATCACAGCAGATTCTGCATAAAAGCATAGCCCATGTCTACCTTGGACACCCATGTATCCCTAGTTTCTAGCACACTAGAATGCACCAAAATAGATCTTGAGGGACAAAATTACCCTGCGTTGACAGCGACGTGTGCTTAGCTACATGATGGCTCAAATCCTTGTTTGGAAGGAAGAAGAGTCCATATAATAAATGCTCATATTTTATTTGCCTATAGTTCTTACATCATATTTAAAATTCTTACATTTACTCTGCCTTGCAGCTCACATTTTGTCATTTCTTTCTCCATTTTTTTCTCTTTTAAAAAACATTCTGTTGCACATTTTTTCACTCCAATGGTGACAATATGGGCTGTTTCCAAAGAAGCCAGCCCGGTCCCTGAACCCACGGAGGCCAGGTCAGCCCCAAACCTGCCCCTGACAGCCAATCTAACCACATGTGGAAGGAAAAAAACTCCTTGCTCTACAGGCTGAAACTGTGAAACCACGCCCCCCAGTACTGAGTCTGATCGTAAAGAACCAGGCAGAAGGCGCCAACCACGGCCCTCAGGGGCCCTAGAGACCCCCACAGCCGCCCGTGTAAAGAGTCCTTGATGAGGAGTTAAATGTGATGATTTTATTTTTCCCTAACATATCAATTTTTTTCTCTAAACATAAAGCTTAACCTGAACACAGCAGGGAGCTAAGAGGTGGATTCTGGGGAAGATAGGGAAGACAGAGGAACTGAAAACAGAGACGGGAAATGGATGGACCTGTGGGATTGATGTTTTCCCTACAAACTTCAGGCCACCTCCGTGGTCCTTGGTCACATTTGATAGACAATGCTGCCATCTAGTGGCCAATAGAAATGAGTACAGGTTTCAAATAAACCTTAAAATGTATAGGCATTTTGGGGGGTTGGTTGGGATTTCATATCTAGTTTTAAGGTCGGGTGTGTGTGTGTGTTTACTTACCAGATTTCCACTTTAGTATAAAAGGATATAATTCAGGAGCTTAAAGCAAGGGCTTGGAGCTTCCCGGCCTCTCTTGGCACGACCTGCTCCCTGACTGTGCTCACCAGCCTAGAAGCTCTCCAAACCCTCTCCTTTTGGGTTTTTATGACACCTCTTTACACAGGCGCGATTGATTCAATCACTGGCCATTGGTGATTGAAGAGTACCTTAAAATGAAAAAAATAAACACTTTATACATAACTTCCCATAAAAGAGTTCATGTAACTCCTTATCCTCTTCCTTTCTGACTTACTTTTCCATGGTCCCTACAGGAATCTGGGGGCCTCCCCAGGGTACCCCTTGGCCCTGGCCCTGGAAGTGGCCTGGGGGAGCTCGGCTGCTCCCCTACGTCATCGCTGGCTGCTGGCTGACCGTTGGGAACAGAAAGGGGTGCAGATTTGCCCTCTCTGGCCCCTTCCATTTGAAAGGCTCTGTGCTTGCTTCCTCCCATCACTGGCCCCTTCTCAGGGTTTTGCCTGGCTCAGAGGCCACCTGGCTACAGTGGCCCGCTCCACCCCCTCCGTCCCCAGGTGTCACTCTCCATCCAGCCCACTGTAATTCTTCCGGCTTCATGCAGCTCACAGCCATTGAGAGTTAAGTTGCTTCCTTGTTTCCTTGTTTACTGTCTCTCTCTCCCGGACCATAGCATAAGCTTTGTAACAGCAGGGACCTTATCCATTTTTTTTCACTGATATAACTCCAAACACTAGAAAATGTTGCAAGTGCTCAGCAGGCTCTCAATAAATTGATGAGAGAGTATCTTTATCACTTAAGCCTTCTCTCCCAATAGCTATATTTTTGTCTAACATCTTACCATCTTTAATGTCAGAAGAGTGAGGCCTGAAGATATATGCAGAAATTCGCTAGGAAACGGTCAGGTATGGAATCTCTGTTTGCGTGCCAGCAGAGGTAGCAAATTCCTAGTACTAGGTTTAATTTACTTTTTTAATAGTCTGATTATACCTGTCTAGCCTTGTCTCCTCAACAAAAAGTCCTATTGTATGTGGCACAGTTTTCTAAAACAATAGGAATACACAGAAAAGAAAGAAAAAATAGATGATAACGTTCTCAGTCTTGTTAGAAATCAAATGTCAGATGGTATTATGATTGAACTGATTTTAAGAAGAGATATAAATTTATGGATACGCAATCCCATTGTACTGGGATGGTTTTTAAGAGCACCTTTCCTTTCTTCCTTCCCCTCCCCCCTTACTTGCTAATACCAGCCTGTATATACTACGTTGTAGCAACCACAGTAACTGCCTCCATTATAGTATCTTTTAAAGCCAATCTTTCAGTTTCCTTAATTGTAGAACCATACTCATAAGGTCTGTTTTGATAGTATACTTGTGTAAGAGCGTTTCCTTCCTTTCCTTTTCCCACCATATAAAGTATAATGTGCCACCTCACAGCACACAGCAAAAGAACTCTGAGCTGCGCTTGTGAACGCCATGATAAGGACTGAGTGCTGCCCAGTGAGCCTCTTCCATCGCTCAGTCCTTCCTCTCCTGCCTGCCTCTCACTGTGAAAACCACTGAACCCCCTCTGTGGGGCTCTAGGGCTTCTGAATATACCTAGAACAAGCCAGTATAGATCATGTTCATTCTGATCCCAATACTTTAAAACATCTTCTAGCGTCTTATTATTAATTCTGGCTAAAGAGCAGCACTGATGAAACAAGTTAATGTGTGATTTCCATACAGTTGCACATTCAGGAAACATTTGCGGATTATGTTCTTAGCAAGTGTCAGGCCCTGCTAAGTACAGGGAAGATCTAAACTAGTACCCTGTGGGCAACAGCACTTGTAAGGGGTGAGCAGAAGGGCCTGCCCACAGGAAAGAGAAGAAAGAGACAAGGAGGCAAAAGGTAAATTCTGGGAAGTCAAAAATAGGCGTTCAAGAAAGAGAGAGTACTTGGCTTTGTTGGATTTTTCTGAAAGATGGCAGAGAAATGTTCTTTGGATTTAGCCAGAAGGCAGTCATTGGAGACCTTAGTGAAAATAATATCAATGTAAGTCACAAGAGTAGAAGTCACATTGCTATAAATTCAAAGGCAGATGATAAGATAGAGACAATTCTTAGGGAACTTTGCTATGAAAGAAAAGTAAGAGACGTGATAAGAGAATAGAAATGGGAAGTCAAAGGAGGTTCTTTTGTTTGGTTTTATGTAGACATACTGATGAAGAAAACTTATTTCCATTTTATAAAGAGCCAGAGATGTTAAGCAATTTGTCCAAAGTCCTGCCACCAGCAGAGCTAGGATTCAACCTAGGTCTGTTGGGCTCCAAAGTTCTTATTCTTAACTATAAATATAAATAGTATAGGCCCTGGCTGGTGGCACAGTGGATAAGGCACTGGCCTGTGAACCCAAAGGCCACTGGTTCGATCCCCAGCCAGGGCACATAACCAGGTTGCAAGCCAGGTCTCCAGCCAGGTCCGTAGCTGGAGGCAGCTGAAAGGCAACCATACATTGATGTGTCTCTCCCTTTCTTCCTTCCTCCTTACCCTTTTCTCTAAAAATAATGAATTTATATATATGTATATATACATAATTCTAGATACTGACTTCTCAATAGATTTGACTAGATCAGAATCATATTCCAATTAGTATTAAGGGTCAAAAAGCACATATCGCGTACCCCGGCCTATTTAATAGATCAGGACCCGGAAGCTAAAAGTGTCTGGCAGAAGTCTGCACAGCTTGCTTACTGATGGCAAGTCTCAGCCCTGGAGGAGCTCAGTGTTCTTTGTCTTCTCTTATTCTAACTCTCATAGCATTTCCATCTGGTTTAGGAACAGATTTGGAGTTGGAGAATAAAGCATAAAGAATCTTGACGTGACAACCGATTGGGCTGTGATATTTAGATTTGCCACATGAATATCTGTGTCACGCTTTGTGAGGCTAAAGTGGTCTCTAAAAACTCTGCTAAGCATGCTAACACAAAATTAAGTAGAATTCCAAATAGGTATACTGAACCTCCTATCTGTCATATTTCTAATAAAAATTATAAAGATCAGTACTGTTTAACTCTCAGTGTTACTCATCTAGTTAAACAAGTATATAATTATTACCAAAGTTATGTTCAGGGAAATGAATGTATCATGTCTGCACACTTTGTTTGGTTTACCCAAAAGTTGTGTTCAGTGCAGGTTGGATAATTAAGAGAAGTTTTGAAAATAGGAGATGTAAAGCCATAATAAATAGAAAATAACTATATGCTAAGTTGTACGGTAGAAGTAGTTAACCTTTTGTAACACAAAACTCATTAAGATTATGCTTGGATCAGATGTAGTACAGTGAATGGTTTGGAACATGAAAATTAAGAAGTAGGTAAGGGGTGCCATTCAAACAGGATAAGCCCCCAGTGCCTACCCACACATCTCCTGCGTAAGGACATACCATCTAGGATCAGCTTCTAGGCCATCTAAACTGAAACACAACTTAGGCAGATCACCTGCTCTAGAATCACAGTTCAAACGCTGTTCTTACATGTACTAATTCTGTGATCCTGAGCCACTTACTCAAAATCCTAAGTCTCAGTTTATTCATTGTCATAGAGGAATATTTACAGTAATCTATTTGGGGGAGATAGTTCTCGATGAGCTTTCTTTTTTTCTTTTTTTTTTTTTTAATTGGATTTTTAAATTTTTTATTTATTATTTCCAGAGAGAGGAAGGGAGAGAAGCAGAGAGAGAGAGAGAGAAACATCAATGTATGGTTGCCTTTCATCTGCCTCCAGCTATGGACCTGGCTGGAGACCTGGCTTGCAACCTGGTTATGTGCTCTGGCTGGGAATCGAACCAGCAAGCTTTGGATTCACAGGCCAGAGCACCTTATCCACAGTGCCACTAGCCTGGGCTAACGTTTTTCTACATATCTTGTAAGACACTCACTCTTCTTCATGCCAGGCTGCCTTCTCAAGGACTTTGTATGCCAAGCAGCCTTAGAAGATGGAAATAGTGTTTCCCTTCAGTACAAAGGGCAGGCAGGCTTACTGCCCATTAAAAAACATTCAGGTTTACTAAACTGAGAGTTTCTCTCTGATAACATAGCCCAGGAAGTTCCTGGAGATGTAGGCCTGCATCCCCTGGAACTTCAGGGCCAGTACAGTTCTATAAATATGCTGATTTTTTTGTGCGCTGCTGTCTCAGTCTTGAGGAATAAAGCCCTTTGTCTCTGACCCAGGAGTCTCATGTCTTCTGCCAGAATCCACAAGCTTGTACATAGAGCAAAACCTCTCAGGTCCTTCACAGTTCTGGATACCTTACAGAGCTTAAAGATAAAAGGAGTTTGCTCATTTAAAATGCTTAACAAAATTCTTGGTACTTGGTAAGCACTCAATAAACACTAACTCTATATTAGAACCATCAAAATGTGGGAATGCCCGTGGGAATTACACATAAAGGAAAGTGTGTGTTTGCTTGAAATCCCACTAGCAGAAATTCAATCCTGTGTGTTAAAGCTTTCTATATTTCCAGATGTAAATGTTTATATATTTCAGATACAAATGCCCACCGGGAGGTAACTTATATAACTGTATTTTTGCCATCCACACCTCCATGACCACCAATATTCATTAACAATCGGTGCTCATAGCAGACCCTGGGGAAAGGAAGTCTTAGATGATGTACATTTTATATGATTGGGAGAAAGATTTAAAGATTTAGAACACGAGGCATTGCTCAGATAAGCAAGCCCGAGCAGGGGCCCCGCAATAAGAACAGGGTCTTATCTATCTTGCTAGAAACTGTATTTCCATCATATTTCTCAAGACCTAGCACGAAGGAGAGACCCAGAAAAATCGTCATTGAACAAATGAATGCTATCTCGAGAGAAGTGCAGGGAGGTTTTTTTGGTTGGCTTTTTTGTTTGTTTGTTTTGCCGCTGCAGAAGTAGACTCCTGAGTCATTGAAGTGTCCCTGTCCTTAAATTATCCTCACCGAACTGGACAACCCACATTCCACCTCCCAAAAGGAAATCTCATCCAAAGTCTAAGATAAAACGAAACAATAAAATAACAAAGTTTTGACCTACTTTGTTCTGCACTGAAAGTCACACTCTGGCAGGCAAAAAGGCTCAGTGTTATATAATTGTCATCAGTGTTTCACTTAATATTTTAATGAGCTGAGCAACCGACATCCTGACTGAACACAGGCCTTTTGCCGGTCTTGTTGCTAAGCAAAAAAAAAAAAAGTATAAAAATCTCGTCTTTAAAAAAACCACATAATTCCATCAAACATAAATACATCCCAACTGCCACTAGGTTTTATACAAAGATGATTCCTGTCATTTTTCCTCCTTCTCATGTTCTCATCCCCCAGAGCGGCTGAACGGGGGCCCAGGCTCCGGTGCTGGTTTCTGGATTCAGCGCAAACCTTTCTGAGTCAGACCGTGTCTGCAGGGCCGGCAGGGCCATTTCTAGCTATTTCTCTCCTCCCTTCTCCCCAAGCGTTCCCCAGAACAACACTGATCTATTTCCTTTAATATTCCGTTTTTTGTTTTTTTTTTTCCTAAGGCTGGCAAAGTTTTCTCTAGATCTATTTGCTCCAGGCTCTTTCTTTTCCCCCCTCGTCTCTGTTTTCTCCCCGTTTATTTTCCTCTCTCTGGGGGGTGATGGATTGGAAGCTCCAGGATGATCAAAAGGTAATTTTAGAGAAGCAGGGGAGGCTGGTAACATGGTAATAAATTGGGAAGAAGAAGCGGCAAACTGAATAGTCTCTGGGCAATGTGGTATTTACGCTGGTTTACCAACCCCTAAAGCTAAGCCTCAAAGTTCTCCCCACCATACAGATGGGAAGGAGCTGAGAAATTAAGCCACCCCACGAGGTCTGACAAGGTACGTGGCAGCACCAACATCTGAGTCCAGATGGTGTGACTCCAGGGCCCTCTCATACCTCGGTGCTCCGGTGTCGCCCAGTAGCTCAGGTCTGAGGGATGAACATGAGTCGCCCAAGTAAATAAATAAAGGGGGAGCAACTTCTTCTAGGCAGAGGGTGCAGCATTATACAGAGGCCTAACGATGTGAACCAACTTAACGGTTTGGGGAACCACAATGTCCAGTGGGAAGTAACTGGGAAACCGGAAACCTAGCAAACTTAAGAGGCTCATTCACAACATAGTCTGGGAGTGGAAAAATTTTAAAAACCACATAGCATTCATATTTATGCAACTCAGGCTGTAGTGATCATCATTCCATTCCATGTTATGGCATTACTTAACCCCTCTAAATTTTTATTTCCTCATCTCTGAAACTGGAAAGATGCGTCTTTCAGTTTAACTACAAAGATTTTTCAAAGACAGCATGTGAGAAAGCTTTGTAAACTCTGGCATTCTATGCAAATATCTTTCTCCCTCTTAGTTCTCGCCTTCTGTTATGGATTATAGGTTCAGAAAAGGGATTTAGGAAGTAACTATAGAATAAGGAGCATTCCAGGGGCCTGGGGATATCCTGAGGGCAGTCTTCAGTCTAGGAGTTATTCTTTCCTCACCTTAAATCTGGGAGGTTTAGGAGACCTGCCCTAACCCGCAGCACTGAGAAAATGTTTTGCCAAAGGCATTGGTCAAACCTTTTTCTGCTGAAGGAAAATTGCACCTTTGACCCCCAGCATTTTATGAATTTTAGGAAAGATGATAAGAACAGGAATGACTGAAATAAATACTGGACTTTATATCTTAAAAAGGGAACTTTGTGCAAATACAGAGAACCTCCAGGATTTGCATATCAGCGCTAATTCAACAAGCTTGCAGGAGATGCAGGTTGGCCTGGGGCACTCGGAGGCTGATTAGTAGAGGAGGAAATGGCCTGTGGCAGAGGAAGATCCTGAACCCAGCCAGGGCCACCTCTCCTAGCCACCACTGGGTTACAGTGCACAGAATAGTTTGGGGTCATTTGCAAGTTGAGCAATAATGGTTGGCAGAAAATTCGATCTGTCACATTTTGAGAGTCCCTCACTGTCCCTAAACTTCATTCTAGGTGCTAAAGACACAGCAATAGACAGGACAGGCAGGGTCAATGATGCCTTAAAGCTTTTATCCTAGGGCCCAGTTGAGTGGGGATGGAGAGTAATAAAGGACTAGATGATTTCAGGTAAAGAACTAAGTGATATATCAGAAGTGGTCAGAACTACGTGTGTACTAGATGGATAGATAAACGAGGCCTAGAATCCTTTCAAAATCCCACCTTTGTGCAGCAAAAAAGTCATGCCTCCTATCTTCATTGGTAATGGCATTTACACTGGTCATTCAAATTCATTCAGTCATTCAGCAAACAGTTCTCAAGTATCTATTCCGTGCCATGCACAATGCTAGCTAGACACTAGCACTGTGGTATACAAACAAAACGTATCCCAGAGACTCAATAACCTGTGTGTTGAAGAATCAGCTTGGCTCTGTTCTATCCTTCACTGACCTTGCCCACTTTCAGATTCAGTCTGAATGTACCTCCTGCCAGGAGAGACATAAAAGGATTTATGCCAAAAGGCTTGCAGAGTCTTGTGAGGCCCAGGCTTCCCACTGAGAAGTAGGGAGTGACATTTCACATGGTAGGTAGCTCTCTGCTGGAGTGTCTCGTTGCCCTAAGAATCTTACGTTGCACTAGTGATGACAACGAAAGTTCAGCAACGGGCAAGAAGACAGTGTCTGATTCTCTCCCAAGCATGAGCATACCTGTTACTTAATTGGTGGATGGATGACCCACCACAGAATGTTTTACATGACTAGACATCAAGAACATTTTTATTTTTTAGGGTTTTTTTTTTTAAGACTTTATTTATTATTTTTAGAGAAAGGAGAAGGGACAGAGGCAGAAGGGGAGAGAATCATCAATATATGGTTGTCTTTCACCTGCCTCCAGCTATGGATCTGGCTGGACACCTGGCTTGCAACCTGGTTATGTCGCCCTGGCTGGGAATCGAACCAGCGACCTTTGGGTTTGCAGGCCAGTGCCTTATCCACTGTGCCATCAGCCAGGGCTTAGAATCCCAGAGGATTCTAAGTGGATCCCCGAGGAAAAGAAGGGCAAATCTCTCGGCCTTCCCTTGGTTTAAGTCTCCTGGCACAAACTTCTGCACTCTCCCGAGCCCAGCACCCCTAGCCAATCTGGATCGTCTATTTCCCAGGTTGCACTGACAGGTCCTATAGTTGTACAGCCCATCTCCCCCTACCGCCCAGCTGCTCTTTAAGGTACACGGCCACCTTCAATCAGGGGCCAGAAGGGGTAAGAGGACTTTTTTTCTTGCTCAGGCACTCTCACTAGCCTGGCACATACTCTGTGCAATGCCTTCCTCCTGCCACATCTTCGCCCAGGGACGGGGGATCCATCCTTACACGCCTGTTTTCCCAGGGAAAACAGGTCTCGGAGCTCTTCCCTCTGCTCCTGGCACCACACCAGGCTCGGACCTGGGCTAGCTTCTTATCAATATTTAAGATACGTGAGAAAACAAATTTGGTCACTTGTATAGGGTCTTTTCTTCTCTAAATCCCATGCTCACTTGGAGAAAAAGACTGACGATTCTTACCAAAACACAGAGTTCTCTTCCTGGTGCCAGTTAATCCCTTTCCATTTTAACTTTTTTAAGTGCAGAGAGCTTATTAAACTGACAAAACCACTTAATTTGTGGTTAATAAATAAATGGAGACCAGAGAAGATTGAACTTGTGAGTTGTGTGAAGATTTGGAAAGGGGAAACCAGCCCAGAAGGGCAGCAGCCAGGGGCTGAGGAGAAAACCCTGGTGATGAGAAAGGAAATAATCTACTTCTGAAGGTGGACGAGGAAGCAAATACAAGACCACAGAACACAAGAAAGAGTGCTTTGTGTTCAGTTGAACGTTAGCGACCTCTGCTCAGTGTTAATTGAGGGTTCTGAGGGTCAGGAGATCAGTTTTTCCAAATAGGCTTTGGTTTGATCTCTTCCTATATAATCCTTTGCTTGAAGTGGTGGGAACTTAGTTTTCATTGAAATTTACATATATTATCACAGGACACGAGTGAGAACACAAATGTAAAGTTTATATTTTATAACAGTGTTAGTGTGGACTTGAATGATTCTATGTGGTAATTTTTATTTTGTTGCAGATTCTAAGGATACCTAATTATGACCTAAGCTCTTCTTCAGGGTGAAAAATTCTAGCATGAAACCTAGCTTTGCACTCTAAACAGGAACTTCAGCACTATTTTTGGATATTTGGTAAAACTGATATATTTCTGGATAGATGATGGGAGATAAAGTTTCCCCAAACAGAATTGTTCCTTCAAATCAGAATACACTTGGTTGTAATGGCTTGTTCTGAAAAATGTAACTGAATATTGTCCCCAGGAATGGAGCCTGGAATAAATAGACCATGAAAGACAAAGGCTATCTTCTCTTCAGCGCTTCCAACAGCACCTGGCATGGGGGAAATGTTCCATGGGTTTTTGTTTTGTTTTGGTTTTTTTAATTCTTTATTTTTAGAGAGAAAGGCAGGGAGGGAGGCAGAGAGGGAGAGAAACATCAATGTATGGTTGCCTTTCACCTGCCTCCAGCTACGGACCTGGCTTGCAACCTGGTTATGTGCCCTGACTGGGAATCGAACCAGCAACCTTTGGGTTCTCCAGCCAACACCTATCCACTGAGCCACACCTGCCAGGGCTCATAGATGATATTTTGAATGACTAAATGTGCCACTGTCCACATCAGGACATTCATCAAGCATCAGATAAAACACCAGAAATTGAAGTTGTCACTTTATTCCAATTTTTCAACTTCCCCTACTAATGAACATGTTGCTGGTGTTCCCAGCGAAGGGCAGAATGAACTGACTACACTCTTCTAGGCCAGGACTTCTGCCTTATCTTTAAAGTTGAAGGATGCCACACCTGTCAGGCCTGTGCTGGCCATGCCTTGGATTGGATGCTTTTTCCACAGCCCATCCCCACATCCTCACCTTCTGCAGAAGAACAGAGGCATGACCAAAGGCCAGAGAAACAAAGGTCTGAAAATTTTACCAACCACCTAATCATTCCTTGAATCATAACATATCCAAGGCAAAGAATGGGTCAAGGCAAAAGGATGGTTTTCAGTTGGTTTGTGCTTCACTGTGGGGTTGTTGTTTGTTTGGTTGTTTTTAAAGAATTCCTTCTTCGGAATATGGGTGTTGAAAAGGTTTTTACTCGCTAGAAACAAAAATAATCACTAATAGCTATGTTCCCGTATGGCATTCCTAACCTTTCCTTTGCTTTGTTTCTTTGCAGCTGTCAAATATCTTTGACTGAGATGCCGCCAAGACGGTGAGCAGACACTGTGCCCCTCCATACCTACCTTAGACAGATGTGGTACTTCACTGCATATGAAGAAAAAAAGCCTTCCCAAAGTACTAATAATTAGTCTAGATTTTCTTAAGAATGCAGAGGTGTTCTATGCCACAGGAAAATTTCATCAAAAAACAAACATCAGGGCCCTGGCTGGGTGGCTCAGTGGATAGGCGCTGGCCTGTGAACCCAAAGGTCACTGGTTCGATTCCTAGTCAGGGCACATAACCAGGTTGCAAGCCAGGTCTCCAGCCAGTTCTGTAGCTGGAGGCAGGTGAAAGGCAACCATACATTGATGCTTCTCTACTTTTCTTCCTCCCTCCCTGCCCTTCTCTCTGAAAATAATAATAAATAAAATATTTTTAAAAAACACCGACCATTAGGTCTTCCTTTCTATACACCAGTTCTCAAAACAAAACCAGTAGGGCCCACCCAGACTAATTGAATTTGGATCTCTTAGGGGTGAAACTCAGTTTCCTAGTTTTAAAAACTCCCCAGGTGATTCCAATGTGAAAGTAAGGTGGGAAACCACTCTAGCCTCTCCCATCTCTCTTTCTTCTTCTTTTTTTTTTTTTAATATGGAACGCTTCATGAATTTGCGTGTCATCCTCGCGCAGGGGCCATGCTAATCTTCTCTGTATCGTTCCAATTTTAGTATATGTGCTGCCGAAGGGAGCACCCATCTCTCTTTCTTATGCAAAATGATTTAGCTCTCTCCTCACTCAAAATTTATATACCCTCACCCACTTTCCCCCACTCCACAAACCCAGATTCCTCGTTAAATTCATTCTCCTTAGAAGGCTATAGGTAAGTAGAAAAGTGGTTTTCCCCATAGCAAATAATTTTCTTCAGATCATGTGTGGAATCGGTATCTTTTAGAATGAGCAAGGCATGTCCCCTTGTATTGAATCCAGGGGGCAGGACTCGCACGTACAGAAAGGAAGTTGCTATTGTATTTTACACAAACTATCCTTGGGCTATACTTGAAAGATGTACTCATCAGCTCTCAGAAGAATTTTGCACCTGAGTCATGCTAGTAAATGTCTATAATCTGCTTTGTGAATACTCCAAAGAAGAGGTATTACATTCCTTCAGCAAACTCATAGTGTGAAACAAAAATATCTGCCAATACCTGTTAACAGAATATCTGTTAATTAGCTGGTCTGGAAGGAGAGAAGCCATGAGATTAGATTCCCTCTTAGTATTCTCCTCTTTGTTACCTTTCTGCTGAATTAACTTCTGTATTTCTGAGCTTAGGAAAAGCAATGCACTATAGTAGGAAGGGCAAGTAGTCACTCTGAGTCAGGGATTATAAGACTGCAAGGAACAGAATCCTACTCAAGCTAGTTCAGGATTCTCAGCTCTTGTACAGCAAAATCACCTAGAGCTCTAAAAAAACTTCTGGGTGATTTTCATTCAGTGTATCTTGGGGAGGGGGACATGCACCCATAATTCTAAATGCTGCACACACACCTGCCCCTTGGTGGCTGTATGTGCTTCATCCCTGCCTACAGAGCTAACTCTTCAGCTGCCATGATGTCGGAGGGCCTGCCCTTCAGCTTTCCAGGGTACCAATCTGGCCTCCACCCTGCAGAACCCCATTCAGTTCAGATTCTGGAGCAAATATACCTGCACACTGAACAACAAATAAATCGATTCCTCCTTGATCTTTGTTCACATCCCACCACTTCTAGATGCATGACTTTGACCATGATACTTAGCACTCTAGTTTCTTCTTCTGAAAAAAAAATAATAATAATGGTACGAATCTCCATTCATTGGGCTATTGTGAGAATTAAATGCAGATTTATATATTGCAACTGTCACCATGCCTGACTCCTATCTAGTTGGTCTCCATCTCTCTTCAAATAAAGTGGGAAGGCTCAGAGCCCACAGACACCCACACTGTGGTCACACGAGTCTTGTTGCTTTGCCCTTTCCTCACTTTTGCCAACAGCCATTTTCATAACCCATTAGTATACAGATAGGAAAGCAGTAACTCAGCGTGGTTTGATTTACTTTTGGTAGTCTGTGTTTGAGGAGAAAAGTACAGCTATGGGCCAACATGAAATGTTGGGGGGTGCCGTCTATGGAGTTAATTGATCCGTGCTATCCCAGTTTGGGTTACTCTAACCAATTACCGCAGCCTGGGGGGCTGACACATTTATTTCTCATGGTTCCGGAGGCTGATGTGGAAGGACACGGGACCGGCAGATCCAACGTATGGGGAGATCCGCTTCCTGGCTGGCAGATGGCTGTATTGCTGAGCCCTCACAGGGCAGAGAGCAGGGGGAGCAAGCTTCCATGCCTCCGCATATAAGGACACTATCCCCTACCTGAGGGCTCTAACCTCATAACCTAATTACATTCCAAAGACCCAACCCCCTAATAAAATCACCCTGGGGGTTGGGACTTTAGCATATGAATTTGAGATGGAGGGCAACACCCACATTCAGTCCCTAACGGTGCCACCTGCCACTCGTGTGTCTCTGAAAAATAGAGGCTTTGCACTAAGCAGGCACGCAGTAACCACACACTGGTCTGTTTTTGTTCAAATGTACTCTATATTTTCATTCTTGCTTGTTTCTGATTCTGTGTGTCTTCTAAAGGGTAGGTAAGATTAAACATAGATAATGGGCCTTTGATTATTTTTGGACCTTTTATTCCCAACTCTCTCCTGCACGTTTCCTATTTCTTTATTGGGAGGAATGAGCAACCTCCCTTCATTTTTGTAGCTCCATAAACTCTTCAGCCTTGGCCAGCCCTACTTGGCTTAGTCTCGTTCCTTTTTGCCTTTGCTCAGAGGAAAGACAGCAGCTTGTCAGGGCGAGCCTCTGTAGGCTGGGAACTAGAGAGGAAATTCTGACACAGAGCGTTTTTAGATGATGCGCCTTCTCATGTAAAGTCAAGTCCTCTCCTTGCCTTTGCAGTTACAGGTGGTACAGAAGCTTTTTAGATTTTTTTTTTTTTTTTTTTTTTCCTCCTAGGAAACCTTGTACATCTGGGGCAAAGCTTTCTCATCTTTTTTGCTATGCTGTTCAAAGCTTTTAAGAAATGAAGAAAAGGAAACCAGCAAAGAGAAAATCTGTTTTCATCCAAAGATGGCTCCGAAAGGAAGCCCTGAGCAGCAGAGAGAGATTGAGAGGGCAGAAGGTCACCTTCTTTTGAGGTCAGACAGCTGTCTCTCTATCATACTGACAATTTCGGGCTGGGAAGAACATCTGAAAAGCATATTTTCGAACATGAAAGTTGAGGTCGCTCTTCGCCCTGCCGTTCTCTGCTCTGGTCTCTACAGGAGTCCCTCCCCACAAACTCATGCTGCAGAGGCGGCAGGCTGCTCCTTCTGTAGCATGAGTTTGTGGGCAGCCTTCTGAAGGACCTCTCTCATCCTGCCGTCTCTCACAGCTCCACTTCTAATGGCGTTTTGAATTTTATTCCTTAGAGATGAGAGAAAAGCCTGTCTCAATGACAATGTTTAAATGGCAGTTTGGCTTCTTCAGAAATGAATAAATCATCAGATCCACTTTGAAACTGGGAACTAACCCTGTTTCCCTGAATGCTGGGACCTCAGTTAGAATCTTCAGCGATGCTTCTGGAAGGCATTTTTTCTGTAGACACACCATGGCCCTGCCCATGAACCTGAGAGGCCATAGGGTCCTTTGCCACTAGTCAGCGGGCCCAGACATGAGCCTCTCTGGGGGAAGGAAATACCATTTTAGCGTCAATGATATTCAAATAACAATATCAGCCAATTTTATTAACCTCTGTTCTAGGCCCTATATTACGTGCATTTATAACCATTATCTCATTTAATCCTTCCAGAAATTCTGTGATTTTTTTTTTTTTTTTCATTTACAGAGGAGAAAACAGAAATAGAAACAGCAGACCAGAAGCACCTACGTATGTGCATTTTGTGTAGTGGCCATAAACTGGAAATGATCTGACTCTCTATTAATAGAGAAAAATTTAAATACCCTTTTTGGTTAAAAAGTAAAAGCCATCGACAGCATACTATTGATTTTAAAAACAACTATTTCTAGCCAGACAGAAGGAAGACATTGAAAGATCAAAAGAAATTCAGATATAATTTAAGTTAAACATATAGTAGAAACTGCCTCTCAAAGAAAACCCTCACCCAATTCTAGACCAGTCTCTTGGTCCTTAAGAAACATTATATATAGTTTACTGGCTGTCAAGCATAGCACCCTCGTAAGATGCTGACAGAATATCTAGTGAAGTGAATAGGAAGGGTGACAATAATTTATCATCCAAATCAGGATGCTTTTAAGAGTTAAGGGGGTGGGGGGGATACCATCAGTCACTGCCCTGGGCCACAGGTGTAACCCACAACCATCTGAAACAGACCAGGATATACTGTCACCTGTTCCCAGGAGACCCTACAGCGAGCGAGCCCCAGACAATCCCACAGACAGCTGTGACTCCAACCCCAGGTTCCACCCCTCCTTGTCCCCAGGGCTCCTTTCTGAGCTAGCCTCTCATTACTTCCTTGATGTCTTCCAGTGTTTTATGTCTCTTTCCTTCTCATCCCCTGAGTGACTGCAGGTACCTCTGCCCCAGCAAACTCGGGTTAACAGCTTTCATTCACATCCCCAAGGAGATGAGATCCTCCTCCTCTGAGGACGACAGGACCACAGACCCTGGCTCGCTCTCATCCTGCATGGCTTGCTGCGTGAGCACCACCATCTCCAGGGACCAACAGCCGGGCAGAGCAAACACAAACCCACGACTCCTTGAGAAGAAGCCTGGCTCATACTCCACTCAGGTTTGCTCAAGAAGACTGGGTGGTTCTAAGCTCCAGGGGACTGATGAGAAGGCAAAGAGAAGCTGAGGAAATCCAGAGAGCAAAATGCAAACTCTGTTCCATTCCATTAGTCTCAGACATTTGGCAGGAAGGAAGCACAAAACCCTGACCCTAAAAGAAGGCAAATCCTCATTTTATCCTCTTCAAAATGAAATAAAGTACAGAGGGGAGGTCTCTCCTCTCCTCTTCCTGCTACTCCCCCTCTCCCCCCATATTCATCACTGGAAGCCTTTTTTTATGCCACATAAAATACAGCCCAGGAGACACCAGGCCTATCAAATCATGAACTTATATTTGTATTCATTTTATGGGATTCTAAGGAATTTTATTTTCATGGAGTAAAAAGAAACGTCATTTATAAATATTGCACAGATGATTTAAGTCCCTTTCCCTCACCTTTTCAAGGGTCGTTTCTTCTACATGGCATTACTTGGATCGGCGGTAACAAATGCTAAATATTTTGTCCCAGACAGGAGCCCTCCTTTACTCACCGGGTTGTTACCCAGGTCAATGTGCAAGTCAAATCCCATCCCACAGAAAAGAACAGCTTCCTGTGGAAAATGCCCCATATGACAGTTTTAAGCAGGTGTTGGCCCTGGGTTTTTATCCTGATTCAGGTATGGGGGGTGGAGAGAGAAACATCTGAAGCACCTGGAGGACTTGGCTTTTCCACCCAGAGTCCGTGCCATGTGCTTCCACTCCCACTGTCAGGCCAAAAGTGGGTGTGATGAAAGGGTGAAAGTGGAGGAAAATCTCATTTCCTCACCCTGTGGTGGGGGACAGAGGAAGACAAGTGGACAGGCAGAGGGACAAGGGCCTTCCCTGGGTTAATAATCATTAACAGATGGCTGAACTATCTTCTGTACCTTTAGCCATAACTGGGTACAGACGAAGATTTCACAGAGACACCAGCAGGTCAAAGTTGGAACTGGGATAAAATAAAAAATGGAAGGTCTTCCTAATGTATCAATACTTTAATTTGGATGATCCCATCAAACACTTGGGCCAATTTATTGCGAGTTAATTGGACTAAATTAAGTAGAAAACAATTTGCCATTTGTTTATCAGTGTGCAAATTATTCCGTGTAGGAAGCAAAGGCAATTGACATTTGTTGAGCATTTAAATACATGAAAGCCCTGCACTGGGGGCTCTGCATCCAGATGCCAATTAATTTCAGAATAGGCCTGTGAGGTAGGCAGCATTATATCCATTTTACAGACAAACAGGGCTCAGAAGGGTTAAGTAAGTGGCCCAAATTCCCACAGGGAGGGAGCAGAGTGAGAGTTGAGTTCAAAGCTAGATCTATGTGAGGCTGGAACCCACCCTCTTTCCATCATCCCAAATCGGCCAGTTTTCAAATATATAAACTTACTATACACAGGACTATGAAAAAACATGTGTACATTATGAGCTTGTCATTTATTCACTCCTTATCGTATGGGTAAAAAGAAGACAGACACACATCTTTGTGAACTCCCAACTGCAGAGTTCAAGGAGAAAAAATAACTAAAGGTCTGATCTGGTTTAAATTTTGGTCCAATGCAATCATTTAAAAAATTTTAGGTAAATACTCCATCTCTCCAGATAAAAGTCCTTGGTGACCTGGCCAGTGTGGATCAGCTGATTGGATATCATCCCACAAACTGCAAGGTCACCAGTTTGATGTCTGGTCAGGGCACCTGCCTAGGGTGTAGGTTTGGTCCCCACTCAGAGTGCTTAAAGGAGGCAACCAATTGATGTATGTCTCTCACATCAATGTTTCTCTCCTTTTCTTTCTCCTTCCCTTCCCCTCCCTCTTAAAAAAAAGAAAAAGAAAAAGAAAGTCCTTGGTAATTTGTCAGTCTTCCATGACCCTTCCTGGTTCCTCTCTAAGATGGTATCTAAAAGTTGAATTATTGTCCCGAAATTTGCAGCCTCGTGGTAGATGGGACCAAGGGCCTTGATCATGACATCCTCTGGCTTCCTGGTCTGCAGGACCTTGTCATTTGTTTGTGCAGTTGCCGTCACCCAGCTAAGGTCCACTGCACCTACTGCTTATAGCATGTCCTCCCTCTTTGAGCTCGGCCAGAACCCAGTCCTGCCTATTGGCTGCTGAGAAACCTCACCCACACTCTTGGGTGTCTTGCCAGTGCCTCTGAGCAGATTTTCCTGAAAATCTCATTTAGGCTCCTGACCAGTGCTGCCCTGAACTAGAGGCCAACTTGTCTTCTCTGTCCATCTAGACCCCCCACCAGCCATACACTCCGGCACACACCTGCCTCAAGCCAGCTTCAGGTCAAAGATCCCAGCATTGTCAACGTTCCTCCCTGATACAGTGAAACCCCTAGACACCTTCAGGGTGACACGGTAACTAGGTGAGCCCTTGGGGACTGAACTCAGGCCCTCCCTCTCTACCCACCTGAACCATGCCCCATCTGTTATTCTGCTGTGACTGCTCCCTTATTCAACATCAGCATAGGATATTCAATCAGTTATTTGGACTTTTGCAACCACTCTTAGGTCAACTCGTCTGCACAGCCAGCCCTTGTAAATGTGGGTCTGGATATTTTTTATACAAGACAAAAATCAATATCAAGAGAGATCTTCAGAGGTGTGGAAAGGGAGGGAGGGAGTAGATAACAACCTCAAAGTGGCAATCGGTGGGTTGAAACATTTCTGCAAGGGGAGGTAGGGAGACCCTGCTGGATTGCACCTTGATGATAGGTTAACAGTGTTAAAAGGAGAAAAGGGGCATGCATTGTTTCTTCTTAGGTATTAGAGCAGCTTTCCTTTTTCACTTATATTATTTTTCTTAGTGCCACTTAAAGTCCTGTGGCCAATGTGCAGATGGGCTTTAGGGCTGGCTGCACTTCCCACCGCAGCCTCTTCTGCTTTCCTCACCAAATCTACGTTCTCCTTCTCTGTCCATTCCCAGGGCCCCCAGAGAAGAGGCCGCTGCACTGGGCATGGCCTGACCCTGCCACTCTCATCCTGAACCCCACAACTTTGACACCAGAGGGTGTGTTTTATGCCTGGCAAATCCAGAATAGAGCTTTGATGTTCTTTGATTGTCCTACTCAAGCTGCCAGATAATATAATTTCAAATACTTAAGTCTTTGGCCCTGGCTGGGTAACTTTATAGGTTAAAGCATTGTCCCCACAGGCCAACATTGTAGGTTCAATCCCTGGTCAGGGCCCATACAAGAATCAAACAATGAATTCAAATGTAAGTGGAGCAACAAATTGGTGTTTCTCTCTCTCTCTCTCTCTCTCTCTCTCTCTCTCTCTCTCTCTCTCTCTCTCTCTCTTTCCCTCTCTCTCTCTGCCTAAAATCAATTTTTAAAAATTAAAAAATAAATACCTAAATCTTTTTCCAGAAAACAAATCACAAAGATACCAGATGCATGAATGTCCGATAATAGAAAATCTCTCTTTTCTCAAAATGTATCTTTACTTTTTATTAAAGGAATCAAATATTTACAGCCATCCATGATTGCCCTTGTTTAAACATCCAGACAAAATAGGTCAGCCTCTCTCCTGGAAAGGTTAGATTGGTCCTTCTCAGGGGCCCCAGTTCCACTGCCACTTCTCAGGTGAAATGTCTGTTCTTGCTAAACTCTTGGTGTTTCTCCCTCAGCACCTCATCACCTGCCATCAGTGCCCTGTCCCCACTGCACTCAGCCATTTGTTTCATTTTCACAAAGCAGCACTCACACAAGAATGTGGCAAATGCCCAATTTTATTAATTTGGGGAATTTACTCATTCATTTAATAAATATGTATTGACAACCTACTCCAGACTAGGCTCTCCTTAGACCCTGGGAATTCAGCAACAAGTAAGAGAGACAAAACTCTCTGCCCTCATGGAGCTTCCCATTCAAGGGAAGCACTCAGATGAGAAATGCAGTCAACAAGGCTCTGTGTGGTGCCTCTGGTGCTACCAGGTACACGGGGAACGGTAAAACCAAGAGGGCAATACAGAGTGCTGGGAGGAGAGTATCGAGTTTTTAACAGAAAAGTCAAGAAGCCTTCATTAAGGAGACTTTACATTGAATAGAGTCACCAGAGAGGTGCTGCAGAGAGTCATGCCCATCTCCA
>PVIW01008136.1:0-64221 GCA_004026585.1 Noctilio leporinus | reverse complement strand
GGGCTCTGGATACCCCCCATCTCTGCTTTCACCACTTCCCTTCAGCTGGGGTGACTTGCTTTTTCCTGAGGCTGGCAGAGCCCTTGGAAACACACGCGTACCTTTCCAGGGAAAATGAGTCCCTGGGGACGTCTCCCGGCCCACAGGCTCACTCCAGCACCTGTGTTCTGTAACGTTGCCCTAATTGAAATCACATTAACATTATGATTCCATTACGGAAAACAAGAGGCTGGCTACAGGAACGCGCCCCATGAGGCCTAATCAGCTGGACTGGATCATTTATAAAGGGCCATGCATCTGCTTGGAGCTCAGTGTTAAGTAAGGCAGACAGGGGCCTATTCATTATTAACAAGGCTTTATGCGTTTGGCCAGGCAAGAGTACAAAGCTGGCCGCAAGGGGCGTCTGACAAGCATTAAGGTGGAACTGCAATCCCCCCTCCCCTTTGCCTCGCCCACCGATGGAGCCTGAAATGCCTTCACCTGTGGCAGTGATGCCTCTCCCCAAAGTCTTGCCTCTGGGAACCCCTCCTACTGATGGGAGAGACTAACTGGCCTGAGGTCGGAAATCAATGGGGGGGAATCAGAAAATGTGGTTGGAGGGTCAGCTTTTCCACTCATTTATTTCATTCACTGCTCTAAGAACCAGTCCTGTGCCAGGCACCATGTTCGGTGTCACAACTGAAAAGGTCAAGGAGAGCCAGTCCTTGCCCCAGAGCAGCTCAGAACTTGGACATTTCCTGATCTTGGTGGGAACCTGATGCACTCAGTGCTGTGCGTGTGTGATCTGATCGAATCCTTAACTACAACAAATGAATCCTTAATTATAATGCAATGTGTAAGAACCGTAAGTGGGATAGGAATAAACCGTAAGTATTCCATGATGATATCTAAGTATATAAGACTAAATACTAAGTTAATTCAACATGATTGGAGGCAACATTATATGTTGTTTAGGATTACAGACTCTGGGATCCAACGGGCCTCATTCTAATCCTGGGTTTGTCGCTTACCTGTTGCGTTGAGCCTGCTTATGTAGTTTCTTCTCTGTATCCACCACTGCCTGTTCTTTCTGCCTCAGCTTGTCCAGGGTATGGGGGAGGTGAAAGGACAAGCAGTATTGACCTCTTATAAAAACAAGTATTGTATAGGCAGCAAGCATGGCTTTGGAGCTGGGAAAGAAAGTGTTGGTCAGTAGAGGGGGGTGGTTGACAGTATGTGTTCTGAAGGTTCTAGAAGGTTAGAAAGAATGGACCTGGTCCCAAGTCATGGCTCTGTCCTTATGACTGTGTAACCCTGGGTAAATAACTCCATATTAGGACCCTCAGTTTCCACACCTATAAAATGGGACAGTAGTAGCACTTACCTTGCAAAGATACTATTAGGATTAAATGAGATGATGGATGTAAAGCACACAGCACATGATCTGAGGCATTAAAAAAAAAAAAAGGAAAGAAAGAAAGAAAAAACCATGTCAGCTGTCATTCATTCTAGAAAATATCCAAGGGTGACTGGAGCATACTTGGATTTCTACCTGCTGTTTGACCTTAGACAAGTCTTCTGGTCCATTAGAGCTGGTAAAATGGAAGTGATAAAGCCAATCCTGTAGAACTGAGAGGCAATAACAGGTGCGGACATGTTTTGCAAATGGTACCACCAGACACGAATATGCAATTCTCCTTATGAGCACTGACGGTACACAGGCCACCACTCAGATATGGGAGATGGGGACAGAGGTAGTCTCCTGTTCTCCAGGGGTGCCCAGTGGGCTGAAGGAAGCATTCAGCTTAGATTGCCTGTGTGTGTGTGTGTGTGTGTGTGTGTGTGTGTGTGAGATAACTAGGAAACACAGGCCCTTAGAGGGGAGAGAATGAGCCTACTCCTCCCACTCACAGCATTTTGGGACAATCTATTTACTGGGCATGAGCACAACCTCTCATGTGTCTTCTTATTCGTCCTACATTTTACCTGGAGTGTGTGTGTGTCTGTGTGTGTGAACATTGAAGTTCTACTCTCGTAGCAAATTTCAATTATAGAATACAGTATTATCAATTCTAGTCTCCATGTTTTACATTAGATACTCCAACCTTATTCATCTTATCACCAAAAGTCAATACCCTTTCACCAACCTCTCTCTATCCCACCCTCACCCCCTGGCAACAACCTTACTACTCTGCTTCTGTGAGTTTTTGATGCCAAATGGAAGTGATACCATGCAGTATTTCTCTTTGTCTGGCTTATTTCACTTAGCCTAATGCCCTCCAGGTTTATCCATAGTGTCACAAGTGACAGGATTTCTTTCTCTTTTAAGGCTGAATAATATTCTATTGTGATATAACATTTTTTGATCCATTCATCCATCAATGAACACTTGGATTATTTCTGTATCTTGGCTACTGTGAGTACTGCTGCAATGAACATGAGAGTGCAGATAGCTCTTTGAGATAATGGTTTCATTTCCTTTGCTTGTATACCCAGAAGGAAAATTGCTAGATCTATTCTTAATTTTTTGAGAAGCCTCCATACCATTTTCCATAGTGGCTGCACCAATTTACAGTCCCACCAGTGGTGTATAAGGGCTCCCTTTTCTTCACATTCTTGCCAGTATTTGTTATGTCTTGTCTTTTTGATAAAGGGCACCTGAACAGCTGTGAGGTGATGCCTCATTATGGTTTTAATTTGCATTTTCTTGATGAGTAGCAATGTTGATTACATGCCTTCTCTCCACATTAAAGGACAATTTGTTTTCCTTCCCTCCAAGGTTCTGAGGACCCTGACCTTGTCTAAGGAATAATTTTTTAAAGCAAAACCACCCTTTATTATGAGCCCTGTCTAATGCAAGGCTCCAAATCCTTTATATGCAACCACCCTGGGAGGAATCTTACAGGTGGAGAAACTGAGGCTCAGGAAGGTGAAATGCTTGTCCCATGGCCCGTGGGTGGAGGCTGGCTGACACCCAGCTCATGTTCACTAGGCTGAGCTGACCAGGGTCCCCTCCCAACCCCAAGGAAACATTTCATGACCATGAGAGGCATCTTCCCACAGCATTGCTTACTCTGATAATAAGAGATGAAGGATTGGGATCGGTAGGGGTCCAACTTATGATACCCCTGTCCCCAGCACAGACCCACCCTACAGTAATGACCTGGGCTATTTAATCTTTCATCCCAACAATAACAGCCATGGCGGCCACCTATCCGGCACCTGCTGTAGGTCTGACACCATGCATGCCTCGCCTCCCAGATCCCCCCGTTCACTGTGGACACAGTCCCTTACAGGTGAGAAGACAAACTTCGAGAGGCCGGGTCGAGCCAGGCTGGGAATCTAGGCAGCCTGCCCCTAGAATTTCAGCTCAGTTTCCCCTAACATTCACTGAGCATTTCCTCCGCAGGTACTGCGTGTGCCGACCCCTGCACAGACTCAGGCCTGTTGCACTGAATTCTCAAAATACCCCTGCAAGGTCGGTACTAGTGACGAGGTTCTGCAAGATGAGATGATTTGCCCAGAGATACACAATTTAAGCGGCAGCGTTGGGGCTTGAATACACCCCTTTCTGAGGTCCACAGCGAGCTCTCCGCCTCTCTTGCCCGAATAGGATGAGCTCCTGGTGACCTTTCTCTTGCTGGGCTGGAGAGGAGGGGCTCCCGGGGACAAGGCAGAAGCAGCCCAGGGAAGACGAGGCAGGACCCCTTTTCAAAGCAACCCGAACGAACCAGCAGTCTCCACCAAACTGCCCCTGATGAAAAATAGAGCCCATGAGCCTGCCTGGCTGCCCAGCAGCCTGTTGGAGATCAGAAACCATTTCCAGCAAGCCTAGGTCTTTTAAGTTATTTATCCTTCTGCATTTTTCATCATTTGCCATTGATTTGCAAGGGCCCTTCCTGAGAGCCCTTCTGGTGCCCGCCTGGCAGGGTAGCTGGCTCTCTGCCACCCTCACCCCTGGGGTTCTCCCCTTTTCCTGGAAAAGGCAGCCAGGCACCAGTTGCCTCCACACCTGGAGCCTCCATTACCAGAACTGCCCAAGCAGAGGGGCTCTTGCCCCCACCCCCCTCAACAGGAGGGCTGCGGAAGTGCTGGACCTAGGGGATCTGAATGCGAATGTGATTCCTGCCCTCCTCTCTGGCACACAGCCCTGCCCTGGGAGGTTGCTCTAGGGTTGCTTCCCCCAGGCTGCCTGCCTCCCTCTCTTGACCGTGGTTGTCCTTCAGTAATGAGAGACCAGGTACCAGATTTCCACGGAGGTTTTGGTGGCATCCCTCTCCAATGGCAGCTCCTGCGTGTGGCCCCTGTCCCACACCCTGGTCCTTGCTGGCTCTCTCCTCTGATGCCATCAGGCCAGGGAAGCAATGGCTTCCTACTATTGTTGGTCCATGGCAGCTACTGCATCCGTATTTCCCTTAGCCCTGTCCACGCCTTTATAAAGCCCCTTTGTTAATGCCTCCTCAAAATCTTCCATACGATTCTTTCCTTCCGGGGCCCTGAAGGATCCGTAGGAACTCCAGGTTCCATGAAATGGAAATCATGGCCAGAAATGAAAGCCCTCAGGGTAAGGCTGCCAGGAACCTGGCAGAGACTCACACTTATTCCTGGTTAGAGGAATAAACCATACACCTTAGGTGAAATGCCTTGGTCCTTGTTTCTCACTCTCTGATGGGTAAACAGGGAGCCTCTAGTTTGTCAAAACTGTGTTCACAGCTGGTTTGTCTGAATAGGTCTGAGGCTGGATTTGCACCTCCTCGATGAGAGAGTGGGTTGGAGTCACAGAGCTCCTCACTGGGCAAGTAGCCTTCCCCTGCCCCTGGCCAGGGTGTGACTTTAGGCGACTCTACCACAGACCTTGCTGAGCACCTCACTTGGCGTGCTTGGTCTGCAAGTGCTAGAAAGACCCATGGAAACAGCTTGGATGGTGGGAAATGTACCTCACCTAACAAGGTGTCTAGAATGCGTATTGCTGAGCAGGCAAATCCAGCAGCTCAAAGAAAGTAGGACCCTCAGCTGGCTTCTCAACTATCTTCTTGACCTCCCCTTCACGGTCACAGGGTGGCTGCCACCGCTCTAGACATCACAGCAAGATGGACAGCAGGAAGGCAAGAGACCTTGTATTAGATAGGACAGCTACTGTAACAAGATCCAAAACAGCAATGGATTAAACAAGATAGAAATTTATTTTTCTGAGCCCTTATCATCCACACCAGTCCAGGATTTACATGGCGATCCAGAGTTATTGAGGCCTAAGTTTCTCTATTGTGATGCTCTTATCTGCAGGGATGGAGATGGTTCATTGTTTTTTAAGTAGCCTAGTCATCCGGAAGGAAGAAGAGAGGGAGGAGAGGACATGCCCCTCCTCCTACACACGGTGGTGGAAGTTGCTCACGTCATCGATATCACTGGTTATAACTTGGCTACACGGCCATATCTAGCTGTGAGGGAGGCTGACAAAAGCGGTCTTTGGCTGGATAGCCATCTGCACAACTAAAAGCTTTCCCTACATGGAAAAAGGGTAAAACAGATACCTGGAACCACAAGCTATCTCTCCATAGACCCTGTCTCATGTCCCCTTTCAATAATAAGGAAAACCATCCCAGACACCACCTATTACCACTGTCAGACTCTTCCTTACATCTGTCTGGCCAAGTTCATGTCAGGCCAGTTCCATATCTGCAAGGAAGCCTGGCTGGGATTCAGGAAGAGCGAGAATGTCTGTTGGGTAATCAACTGGAATTGTTTACCACATGAACCAGCTACAACCTGGAAAGCAGCTTTATTCTCATCTTCTTTTTCCTCCTCCTACGTCTCTCTCAAGTCTTGTTCTTGTGGCCAACAGCAGAAGCTGGTTCTGCTTAGCGGGACCAACAGAAAGAAGGCCTGACATATAGGAAGTGTTCAAACCTTATTGTTATTATTTTACATAAGATATTTGAAGTCAGGGTTCTATGGCTAAAGGAATTTGAAATGACTGAGCTATTAGAACAGAAAAGATCCGGAAATCTGAAGACCGGTGCCCTTGTGCAATCTGGAGAACAGATCCCTTTCACCTCGTTCCTGGGGACAGAGCCCTATGCCAGGACATGTGACTGAGTGGTCAGCCAGCCTGGTTTACAGTCCCTACCTGTCCCTTGAGTTGGACACCCTTGTGTGAGGCATACAATGCCCATCAGTCCAGGTCTCTGTTTCTTATTTGGCTGGGTGAAAGTCACACAGCAACGCACTTACCTGTGGGCGTGGTTGCGATTGTGGATGCAGCAAAAATCATGGCAGGGTTTTGAGCCTGCTCTGTCCTGGTGAGGAGGAGTGGAACTGCAGCTGTGGCAAGGTGACCAGCTGGGAGCTCAGGTAATGGGAGAGCAGGGGGTGGGGAGGGGGCCAGCTAGCGACATGGGAAGATTAGTCCGGAAGAGCTTGTCCTGACCGCCAGGGAGAGCAGGGTTCCTCTGCCGCCTTTCACCAGGCCTTACCCCAGGGCTGGCAGACGGCCATTGATTGACTGGGCCCCAAGCACCCCACCTGACAGGGCTTAAAAGCCCTTGACCTTTAGCCTTTGACCTCTCATTCTGTCCAGGCTCCCAGATGAAGGGGGCACAGGGAAGGGAAGCAGGGATGTGTGGCTCCCCAGCTCCAAGGCAGCCTCCCCCACCCCCTCTGAGATGTCGCAGAGAGCCTTTCTTCCCTCCTTTACAAGCTTCCCTCCTTTTCAGGAGCTGGGCGCTGCCATCTAGGTACCTTCGAGGGCTCTCTGGGTACTGAAGAGTCACCCAAGGTTCTTGTCAAAAATACAGCCTCCAGAGCCTTATTTCCCTTGCATTCTGAGTTAGCGAATCGAGGTGGGGATCTGCATTTATCTGCCCCTCAAATCATTTAACGGACACTGAAGTTGGAAGGTCACATAGCCATTGAGAGTAAGGGGGTAGGTCATGGATTCCTTCTAACTTGGATTAGATGCTGTGTGACCTTGGGTAAATGACTTGACCTCTCTGGTTCCCCCTGAGACACAACGGGGATGACACAGTATCTAGTCAACAGTGTTGTTATGAAGCATGGGACCAAGTAGGGAAAGCTGGGGAGCTTGGGGAGCTTCAGCAGATTTACATAATATTATTATTATTATTATTGGTATCATAACTAACCCCTGCCTGCATTAATACATTGTGTTGCTTAAGCAAAGGAGGCGAGGGTGCATAGGATACCTGTACAAGCTTCTCGTCCCACATTTTGCCTTCTCCCAGGGCCTCTGATGAGAGTTCAGCCCCGCAAGCCCTGAAGGTCTGTTAATGTCATTAGCTCTCCGGCCACAACCCAGTCCTACCACACTCAACACCTCCCCTCCCCAGAGCCCCATTAGGCAGCCTGTCTGCTTCTCCCATCAGTGCTGCCCCACATGCTGCCCTCTGTGGGGTGGGGAGCAGTCAGTTCCACTTCAGGTGATGAGTGGAGAGCTGCCGCAGGCCTCTGGCTCCACTATGGGGAGGGCAGGGAGTAGGGGGGAGGGGTTCCTGCTCCTGGTACAGGGCCAGCCACTGAGTCCCAAGCTCTCATCTGGGCTGTGTGGAGGTTGGGAGGAGGCTGCCTGAGTGGAGAACAGGGTGGGAGGATATGACAAGCCCCCCACAAGCTTCCTCCCTCTTTACCTCAGCCCGAGGATGTGGAGTCCCCATATGGAACCCCATCCTTTGAGGCTCCATAGCACATGGGGCCTGCAAAGGAGCTGTTGTCTGTCCTCTCACCTCTAATAGGATTTCTACGGGGAGAAGGATGGTTGAGTGAGTCCTGACCCTGCTGCTGGGGCCTGTTCAGCCTCCCTGGACCTCGGCTTCCTCATCTGTAAAATGGCCTCACAGAGCCTCCCGGCCAGGTTCCTGTAAGAATGAATTTATGACACTGGATAATGGCACACAGTAGGTGCTCTGCTCATGTGCTTCTTCCTTATGCCTGCGCCATGCAAACCATGTGAGTGGAAAACCGACTCCCAGCCCCGGCACATGTCCTTGTCCCAACTCAAGTATGATGCCTACAGAGGGCCATTTTGTCTACAGCCAATGTTGCTGGCTGGACTTTTTTCTCCCTATTTAACCTCATAAAATCATAAAATGCTTCCTATTCACTAGCAGTATTTCATGTATTTCATCTAACTCAATAGAGACGGAATACCCCTTGTGCATGAGGCCCTGGGTTACTATGTTTAAGAACTCTGACTCGTTAAACTTAGGAAGTGAGTACCACTTTGTTCCCATATTAAGATGAGAAAATTGGCGCAGAGGAATGAAAGAGATTGCCTCAGGCTCCCACAGTGGGCGGTGGAGGTGGACCGAGACCAGAACCGGGGACTGACTGAGGCCAGAACCCTGCTCTCAGCCTCCCATTCTGCCCTCACTGGAGCAGATGGGCATCCCTCCCCCAATCTTGGTACCTCTTGAGAGCTCTAAGACTTGGGTTTTTAAACGCTACGTGCAATGCCTTTGAGATAGTTTTGACCTCACCATGGCTCCAAATACGTCATAGCTGGCTGGCTGTTGTTAGCATTATGATTTTAAAGATTCTGAACTGCTCCCAAGGGGTGGCTCTCTTCCCAACACTGGGGATAGGCCTCTGGGCTCAGAGTTTCCATGGCAGATCAGTGTGAGGTATCCTCTTTGCTCCCACCCGGTCCCAGTCCCGTGGAAGTTATAAGCCCTCTCCTGGGACAGCAGGAAAGAGGGGAGTCAGGTTTCTCATGAGCCCACAAACCACTGTTCTTGCCAGGCGGTTAGGATGCCCAGATGAGTCCGCAGGCTCCCAGCCTCCTGCACGACGGGGGCTAACAACATGAGCAGAGCCGGACTGCCTGGGTTCTAATCCCAGCCTTGCTCCTTGCTATCTGCGTGACCTTGGGCAAGTCCTTTAGCCTTGCCATGCCTCAGTCTCGCCATCTGTGAAATAAAGATAATAGCAGGACTTTGCTCATAAAATTATTGCAAGCATTAACTGAGGTCATGGCTTTAGAAATGTTTGCCCTGGTTCATGGCCTGGTTCAAGGACATCGCCCGCTGAAGCTGAACAGCCCTCGAGCCAGCTCTGTTCGTGGACCAGAGGCTCCACAGGTCTGAGAAGAGCTGGTGCGTGTCCACGTGTTTCCCAGGAGCCCCCAAGCCATCTGGAGGCGGCTCTGGCTTCGACAACCATCCAACACTGTTTCTGATGCTGAATCAGACCTTGATCAAAACCCATGGGGCCAGGCCAACTCACTTTCCCCAGACGGGGCTCCAATTTTGTTTCCTATTCGTTGTTATCACAGCACAGTGGGAAAAAGATGCCTGATTTGGACTGAGCTGTGGCCTCAGGGTAGACTTCCCGACACCCCTGTTGGTTCTCTTTCCTCCCATGTGCTTTCCTCCTATGGACCCAGGACAGAAAGCGGCTCCCAGTCCACCCCCACCCTCCATGGGCTTCACTTTCATCCCCACCCACAGCTCTCCTCCCACTGTCATCACTGGAAAGACCAGACATCCACATCTTGCTTTCCCTGCCTCTATACCTCTCCTCATTCTTGGAACGCCCTTCTACCTTTGTGCATTTGACCCAGTGCCTGCTCTTCCTGCCGACTGGCTCAGCTCAGGTGTTACCACCTTCTGCTGACCTTTCCTCAACCACACCAAGAAGAGCTATGCTCCAGAGAGGCTCAGGATGGTGTCGATTGTCTGTGAATTGCAGACCAAAGTGGATGAAGCAATAATCAAACTACCAGCAAGGCTCGCAGGACGTGTCAACACATAGGGTTTCAGGCACCATTGGATCCGGGGGTCATAATCATGTTCTTTGCATTCAGTTCTCATCATTGCTCAGTTCTGTTTTCCTCCGACTTGGGAATTCCCTGGCAGCTTCCCCTTTCTGAGTTAAGATGCAGAGCTGTTGGTTGGTTTGTTTGTTTCCCTGTGTTAGACCTTGGGTCCCATAGTTAGCTTACTCATAATCCTTCCTGCATGACACCCTCTTGCTCATAATTGAATTTCCTGAAACACTTGGTATCTGATCATCAACAGAAGAATCAGAACATTTACCAAACTTGCATCTATCTGTAGGCTTCCCCGTATTCCCAGTGTCGGCCCCTGCCCACCCTGCACGTCCGAGGAAGCCATGATCCTGAATCCCTTGCTCAGGTCGCTGGCTCATCTCTAAACCAGTTCTACCTGGAGGACGGAATGCACTGATAGGCCAGGTCTGATCATGGCATTGGGAACTGAGGGCAGAGTTAGTCCCACTCATGCTTGGACAGAGTGGGGGATCATGGGTGGTTTCTCAAAGGTGAACTAAAGGTACCGATGTCAGACAGGAAAAACAAGGACTGTCAACCACAGTGAGGCCCAGGCTTAGTGTCACAGGAACCAAGTCCTCTTCAGCAAGCCCTTCAAAGCTCAGTTGAGCTCAGACCTGCCCATTTGCCCTAAGGCTGGGGGACCCTGGTTTCTGGATGTGACGAGAGTTGGAGAAAAAGGAGCCCTCAGTGTCTCCCACAGTCCAAGCTCTTGCCCCCAACCTGGGCCCAACCTGGAGTGAGGAAAAGGGTTCCCCCTTGGGGGACTCATAGGAGAGGACTAAAGGTTAAGGTCCTGGGTTCTATTCCTGACTCCTCCTCCTCCCCACCCCCCATCATGTCCGGACATTTCCCACATCCTCTCATGTAATCCTCCCAAGACCTTGATGGGAAAGGGCTCTTGTGCCTCTCTTAATAGTTGAGGCAGCTCAGGGAAGAGAGGGGACCTGCTCAAGGTCACCCACCCAAGGGGGCTCAGGCAGAACCACTGGGTTCTAGAGTCAGGAGCTCCTAGGGTCACTTTGACGAACTTACTGACTTAGCTGGGGGAACTTAAAGTCCAAAGAGGCTGAATTCCCTGCCTCAGATCACAGCCCAGGGCCTGCTCCGTGATACCACCGTCTTTTTCCTGTTCCTTAACCTCTGTTCCTCCCTGTCCTCATCCAAATAGCATCAGTCACAGGGCCCACTTAGGAACTCATTGTAAAAGGGCTGTGCACAGTGGCGAGTATGTGCTAAATTAGGCAAATCCTCAGCTAATGAGATTTTTTTTGTTTTTTTGTAAGATTGTAATTTAGGCCTGTGTTTCTCCGTTTCTCCATCTGTAATGTGGGAAGAAGAGAGGCTTAGAGAAGCTAAGAGGGGTGCTGTGCTTTAGACAATGTGAGATTGAAACAGTTAGAGAGGGACCTGACATAAATTAGTGTCACTGGTGCTGAACACAGTCCCTGACACCCCTGAGGTTCTAGTCCCCACTTTGCCACGCCACAGCTGGGTCCTCCTGGGAAGATTCCTCAGCTTTTCTCTGTCTCAGTCTCCTCATCTGTAAAATGGGGGTAATATAACTGGCTGCTCTCTAGAGTTGTTGTGAGGATTGCACAGGCTCTCTGTGAAGTGCTTTCAACGATACCAGGATATGGTTAAGGGCTTCAGAAGTATTAGCTGTGACTGAAGCATTTTGGTTACCAGCTTTCACCTTTTACAGTCAATTCTAGCCACATAGAAGGTAAGAGCTATTAAACCTTGCCAGTATAAAAATAAAATTGCTCGGCCAGCCAATGTTAGGGAATGGTCCCTAATTTCCTCACTTTTCATGGAGGGTCCTCAGCAGAGATTGCCTAAAACAGATAAAGGAAGAAAAACAAAAAGTTAACTTGGGATGTTTGGGAAAAGAGAGAGTTCTCTTTTTTTAAGTCATTTTAACCATTGCATGTATCCCTTCCATGAGAAAAAATAAATGTTTAACAAGGCCATTTAAAGCCAAATAAATAAAGGTATATTCCACAAAATGAATAGCAGTTGTTCTGCATGGGCTGCCTTGGAAAGGGGTTCTCAACACATTATTTAGTATAAAACAAAATTGCAGAATAATAGATTCAATATGATCTGGATTTGTAAAGGAAAACATGAGTGGGTTGGGTACTCACATGTGGAGAAGGGCACATGTTAAAATCCTGGCAGTGCCAGTTTATAAGGAAGAATAGATGGAAAGAGAATCTGCATTCCTATACTGTTTGGAGTTCTTCAACAGCATGTATTACCTGTGAAGAGAAAAAGTGTCAATGAAATAAATCTGAAGCTAATGTAATGACTTTTATTCCCAGCAGGAAGGAGGATGACACCCAGAACCACGGCCCCCACCTTTCCCCTCACTTCTGACCAGCAGCCCTGGGTGGGAATTCCCACCTACATCCTGGGACTGCAGCCCAGGCCCCAGAAGGTGGGACAGTGGCACGGATCCAACTCCAGCTGGGCCTTCAAATCCAGGTGGCCCCTGCTTGGGGGCTCCAAAGGAAGGGCTGAAGTTATCCTGAGCAATTTCCTGACCCAGCAAGAAGCTGGGATCAAGGAAGCTTTGTGCTTAGCGGGCCCACAGAAAGTTCTGGAACTAGAAGCAGATAGGCCCAGATCGGCTCAAACAAGAGGTCACCTGTGGGTGTTTATACAAGGGGCTATGAGGAAGAGTGTGAGGGTAACGTGACAGCTTTAACAGCGTGTCTCCAGGCATTCATTCATTCACGCATCAGGTGTGCATTAAGCTCTTAACCATGATGTCTGAATTCTTACCGCTTCATCGGCGCTCTGCAGCCCTTGTTCTCACTTTCTTTTTATATTAAACACATGTAATATCCTCTTTAATACTCTGGAATGAACCCCATGGACACTGTAACTGGCCCACACACGTAACTTTTTTAAGTACCCATGTACAATGTCCCCACTGTGGTATAAAGGAGCAATAAAAAGAATCTCGTGTAAAATAAAATCTGCCTGAATATGTAAGTGCTCAGGCCCAGCTGCACCAGAAGATATAATGAAGTTGTCAGGAGCTGGTGGCCCCCGCAGAGCCATCGTGAAGGTGACAGCTATAGAGGTGCAAAGACGTGGGGTGCTCAGTGAAGACCAACAGTGTCACTATTCAAAATTGTAAGCAACTCTTGGCATGTTCTGAATAAAACTAAATATAGAGTTTTTCTCACTTTTTTCCTTAGTTCCACCCCTGGAAAATTTAGTGTATAGGCAAACCGTGCAAAAATACTTTATCTTTATACAGAGAGCTGAGTTAAGGTCTAGACTCACATAATTACAAACATCTCTTCTTCCCTACATGATGTCCAGCAGGGCACAGAAGTCATATGGATCATGGGACAATTCTCACTGATTGGGACTGTCCCATGTTTTGCTTATCACCTGCCTTCCTCAGTCCACTGCCTCCAAAATAGAGTGGTGCATGCCACCTGTCCCTGCCTTTGTGACCATCCAAGATGCCTCCACCCATTTCTGAAACCTCCCTGGGTACAGTGATACCCAATAAGCCACATCATTTAATCATTGCAACAACACGATGTAATAGGTATTAATATGATCCCCATTTTACAGATGAGGAAACTGAGAGCATCTAGGGAGGAGCGACTGAGCTGGGACCCTGACCTGAAGTTATTTCAAGTCCATTCAGGTGGCTACATTGCCTTGCCTCCTGTCCATTAGTCCTGGGCTGGTATCAGGGACCCCAATATGAAAAAGGCATCTCTCCTGGGGACAGCAATACCTAGACCCCCTCCCTACATATTAGGAAATGGACAGAGGAAATGGACAGTGGACATGCCACAGAGAAGTGATCACAGGCAACAAAGGTGGAGGATCAATCGGGGAACAGCATTCTGGGCAGGGGGAGTGGCATGAGTAATGGCATAAAGCACAGGGGAGTGTGCTATGCTCTTTGTGTGAGGCAAAGGGTGATGACAGGGACATAGGCCAGAACAAGCAGGCTGTGATGTCATTAAGAAGCATCCAGGAGGCCCAGAGGAATGATGTGGTTTCCGTTGAGTAGGCAATGGGGAGCCATAGCAGATCTTAGAACTGAGCAGCTCCCTGAGAGTGTTGGTTGCAGAAGAATCTCTGGGAGGCTTGAGCAGGATGAACTGGAGGGTGGGACCAGTGAGGAGGTGTCTCAATAGTCCAGCCCAGGGATTGGGGTGGGAACTTGATGGCCGAACCATTTCAGAGGCAGAATTCTCAGCCCAGTGGCAAAGGGCCTGTCGGGCCTGGAGAGCAGGAGCCTCAGGTGACGTGGGAAAGCAGGTAAAAGCTGGAGGAGAAACGAGTTCAAGCTGAACCGCAGTCTGAACTGGGACGCGTGGATTTGGAACTCTTTCTCCCCACAACACCTCTCCACCTTTGCCCAGAACAGTCTCCCCAGTTTTCACGCGGCTGGGGCTGTTAAATGTTTCCTCCTGAGAGAAGCTGCCCTACCACCCTGTCCGGAGTCGCCATCCCTTCTGCTATGTTCTGTCCTCATGCTCTGCTGCTTCCCCATGTAACACGTGTCCCAGCTGGTAACTATGACTGCTGTTTACTTGCTTGTTTTCTGTTCCCATCAGGGAGTGAGGATCTTCCCTGCTTTGGGTCACTTCTGTATCTCTGGGGCTTAGCAATGTGCTTGGCACATAGTAGGTGCTTGAAAATGTTTGTCGAATGAATAAGTGAGGGTCATGGTGGGAGAAATGCCCAGGAACACGTAGACGGTATATGCCCCTGTTGCTGGAAAGCCACCATTTAGACTCTTTTCTTTTATGTCAGCCCTGCCCTCTCCTCCTCTCAAGACCCTCTGTTAGGAAGGGGTGTATCAGGGTCTTAGTGGAGCCTCGGGTAGGGATGGGAGATCTCTGTGGACCTTTCCCTCACTTGCTGCAAAAGGACAGTGGGAGGAGCTCCCTCCATCCTGCTGCGTGGGAGTGGGGGTGGGATGGCGGGAAGGGGGATCCTGGAGTCAGGAGCCTGGGTCTTTCCTGGAAGCTGGGGGCAGATGTCACTTTCCCAGCCAATTCCCAGGCCCAGGGGAACGAGCACCAGACCCAAGCTTGGCAGGTCTGAGATGCACCTGCTCTCCAGTTCCTGCCCAGCTCAAGGTCCCTCTTCCTCCCCACAGCGCTCATGACCGATTGCTGCCTTAGTAATAAAAGCGAGCCATCTTCAGTCATGCTGTGACCCCCATTGTCCCCTTTACTTCTCACACCAACCCCGGGAGATGGGCACTGTCACCAGCTCTATTTCACAGATGGGGACACGGAAGCTGAGGGGGGTGGTGACTAGCGCAAGGATGCAGACTAGACAGAGGTAAAATTACATGTTCTTAGTCATGCGGCAACACACATCTCCCCACCCTCCCAGCCCACGCCCAGGTGCCTGCACATCTGAACCTTTCACTCTGGCAGAGAGCTGGCCAGGCGGGGGCCCTTGGACCCTGAGCGGTGCACCCTACCCTGGAGCCTCTGAGAGCCTTGCTCCCACCCTTACAAGTACTCACCGGAGGGTCTGCCTTTTTCGTCCTATCTCCCTGAGCAGGAAGCTCAGCCAGGAGAGAGATAAGGGGTAAAGAAAGGAGGGGGAGGCCTGTGTGGAGCCAGGGCTACCACCTCCCACACAGAAGGCAAAAGAATAGAAGGAAATGGCCAGGCAGAGGCAAGTGTATGTGGTGGTGGTGGAGGGGGGCAGGGGCGCTGGCTATAAATAACCCCATCTCCAGGGTTCCCAAGAGGGGGGCGGAAGGGCTGGAGGCTGAGAGTGGGGGCAGTTGTCATTAGTGTAGGCCTGGGTTTCAGATCAAAGGGCCAACAGAGGATAATGGCATGACCCAGGACCCTCCCCCTTGCCTCCTGCTCTGCTCCGACCTTACAGCTGGCAGAGCAGGTTGTGCCTTCTTACATCTTTCATGCATTCTTGGATTCCCTCGATCTACCTACCCACGGGGTCAGTCATCCCTCAACCATTCATCCACCCCTCCCATCTATCCGTCTACCCAGCCTGCCTCCCTCCCTGCCTCTGAGCGTTCCCATTGCTATTCCTTCTCTCCGCAACACTCTTCCTTTCTACTTCATCTTGGTAACTTGTCCATTAGAAGCTGATAACTTCTTTGATTCGCTTGACCTCTTCCTGATGATGGCAAGATGGTGGTCACACTTCCAAACTCAGGTTGTGGAAGATGGCAAGGAAGGTGGGGGGCTGGGCATGATGTGGGGAGCCCACCAAGTGTCTGCCACAGACATCGACTAGCCAGGAAGTAGTTAGGAAACTCTGGAATGCCTTCTATTTTTATTTCATCCTCCCTTTTAGAAATCATCTATGACTGGTTTGATTCCCCAGCCAGGGCACATAACCAGGTTGCAAGCCAGGTCTCCAGCCAGGTCCGTAGCTGGAGGCAGGTGAAAGGCAACCATACATTGATGTCTCTCTCCCTCTCTGCCTCTCTCCCTCCTTCTCTCTGGAAATAATAAAGTCTTTTAAAAAAATCATCTATGAGCCACCAAGTCCTGTCCATTGAACTCCATACTATCCTTTCTGTCTATTCTGGGCTTGTCATTCTTTATATGTGGCCTTTGTCAGGACTAGTCCGCACAATAGCCTTCTGAGTGGCCAGTCAGACCTCCCGCCCATCCTCCTTCATCCTGCGAAGTTCACTGAACCACTCTGCTGTGACAGGAACGGGTCTAGGCACCCGGCCTATTCTGATGGGCAAAACAAACAAGTTTTGTTCTCATGGAACTTATATTCTCACCGAAGGGAAGCATACATAAGAACCATAACAAATAAGGACACTATCTAGAGGAGGGACAAACGTGGGTCAGGATTTGGGCGGTCAGAGGTGATGGCAGGGCTTTAAACTGGGTGGCTGTTATGGGTTGAACAGTGTCCTCTTAAATTTTTTCATTGGTTGAAGTCAATGTCCGCACCTATCTGAGGATGTGTTGTAATTTGTCTAGTCACCATGAGGGCATACCGGGGTAGGGCGGGCCCCTACTGGGTCCTCATAAATAAAAGGAGAATTTGCACACAGACACAAAGGAGAATGACATGTGAGGAAGGAGGCAGAAATCTCCGCGCCAGGGGTGGTCACGGACCGCCAGTGTACCACCAGACGCTAGAAGTGGGCAGGGAACAGGTTTGCCTCACAGCCCTCGGAAAGAACCAATCCTGGCCTCCTGGCCTCGAGAACTTAGACAATAAAGTTTGTTGCTAAAGTCACCCAGTTGGCATCACTTTGTTATGGCAGCCTGCGAAGGTTAATACGAGAATCAGGCAGGCCTCACTGAGGAGGTGGCTTTGAAGGAAGATGAGAAAGCAGTGAAGGAATTGGGGGGGAAGGGCACACCCGGCAGAGGGAACAGCCAGTGCAAAGGCCTCAAGGCAAGCACCTGCTGGAATTGCCCGAATTAGAACCAGGAGGCCAGAGTGAAGGAGGGGTACCGCGCAGAGAAAGTGGAAGAGGGGCTGGGCTAAAGGGTACATCATGTGGGTACTCAGGCCATTGCATACAGACTTTGGGTTTTACTCAGCATGGCATGGAGCCACCAGGGGGTTTTGAGCTAGAAAACAGCATGATCTACTTACCTTTTAAGAGGATCACCCTGGGGGCCGCACAAGAAGAGACTTGGGGTGAGGGAATTAGCAGGAGGGGAAACAGAAATTTAGGGGCTCGTACAACAGTCCAGGCAAGAAATGACGCTGGCTTGGATAAGGATGGTAGGGGTGGGGGTGGGGAGAAGGGGTTGGATTCCAGGCCTATTTTGAAAGTTCAGCTAACAGGATTTCCTGACAGATCAGGAGTAAGGGGTGAAAGAGATGAGTCAGGGGTAACATCAGGGCTTTCGACCTGAGCAGCTGGAAGGACGAAGTGGCCGTCAACTGGAGCGAGAAGGCCGAGGTTCTTCCTGCTTCTTAAAGGTTTCAGGAAGTGGGGAAGACCAAGAGTTCAGTTCTGGACATGCGGACTTTACAAGTTCAAAGTCCTGTTCAACTTCAAAACAGCTGCCAGAGTGATATTATTTTAAAAAGTAACTGAATGAATGAAGAAAACAAACAAAAACCCTGGTTGGCTAAGGCATGAAGTCTCAACTCTAGAGCATGGGTGGGAAGGTCTTTAATAAAATCTGGCCAGAAGCTGGGCAGGGAGGAGGAGAGCAAAGGGGGGGAAATTAGGACAATTGTAATATAGTAACAGTTTTTTAAAAACCCTTCCCAAACGCACCTTTCCAGTTCCTTTTCTTTATCCTCTTCCATGCTCCTTTACTCCTCTGGTTTCCAGAGAGCCTCTCGCAATTCATTCATTCGTTTAGCATTTACGCTGCTGGATGCTGAACTGGGTGTCAAGGCTCCAGCCCTCATGGAGCTCACTGTTACTGCACTCACATTCTCCCATGCCCCAGGACCTTGGCACAAGCTGTGTCCGCTGCCTGCAATCACTCTCTTTCTCTTACTCGCCACCCTTCCATTCACCTTCTGAGGCCCAGCCATGACCCTCTTTTCTAGCACCTCTTTTTGATGTCCTAGATCCAGGGAAGTTGGCATTTTAACCTCTGTCCACATCATCTGTGGTGGCTTCTCAAAGGGAGGGACCTGTCTTTATTTAGCCTTCTTTCTCCAAATGTTTGCACAATTAAATATTTGAATGACTGAATGGATGTTAGTAAAGACTTAGCAGCTTTGGCCTTGGTCTGACCCATAGTTGGCTAGTGATGTCCTGGTCATGAACCCAGCCAAGATGAGTTGGCTATGGGTTTAACTTCTCTTTACAAAGGAACTACCATCAATGTCCTTTAGATAACTACATAGCCTCTTAGGGAATTATGGTGGGCTCCTGGAGGGGAGCAGAGAGCTGTGGAGGAGGAGCATGGAAGCCAGAAAGGTGTTTCTGGTCCCAGTTAGTCCAAGCCACTAGTGCCAGCTATCCCCTGTGGCCTCCAAGGAGAGCCGAGGTAACCATGGTAACCAGGCACTGGAGTCAGGAGTGGAATGGAGCCAGGCCCATGGAGAGGCCTTCAGGTCAAGTGGGCACCAGGGCTACACTATGTGTGTTGGGGTGGAGTGACAGGGGGAGATAAGGGGCTACCCCAGGGACCAGAGGGTGAGCTGGCTGTGGGAAAGGGGGGGATGCATAAGGCACAGATTCAGGGTCCTGAGCTGATGAACTGTCTGTGCTTCATACAGCGCAGGAGTCTCTGGACCCCGGCCCCATTCTCTGAGACTCAGGAAAGAAAGACAGCGAGAGTACAGAGAAAGACACTGACTGGTGAAAGAGAGTGAGACACCGATATAAAGTACTCTCAGAAGATGGAGGAAAACAATGACACAGAGTCTGAGAGACACACAGAAAGATGGATGGAGAGACAAAGGGAAAGAACTAACAAGAGATGTAGAATGAAAAAAAAAAAAAAAAGGTAAAAGAGATGGAGAAACAGGAGAAATAGACACAAGAAGCAAAGACAGGCAGGGGCACAGAGTCAGAATTAACAAGAGGAGCCCTGGCTGGTAGCACAGTGGATAAGGCACCGGCCTGCGAACCCAAAGGTCACAGGTTCGATTCCCCAGCCAGGGCACATAACCAGGTTACAAGCCAGGTCTCCAGCCAGGTCTGTGGCTGGAGGCAGATGAAACACAACCATTGATGTCTCTCTTCCCCTCTTTCTAAAAATAATAAATAAAATCTTAAAAAAAAAAAAAAGAATCAACGAGAGGAGAACACAGAGAGAACGTGGGTGAAAGAGAGACCAGAAAGGGAAAAGAGGGAGAGAAAGGCAGAAAAAACAAGAATGGCGGAAAGCAAGATAAAGGAGAGTCAGAAGTGGCGAGATGAGCAGGAAGAGGGGAGGGAGGAAATGGAGGCTGAAACACGACTACACTGGAGTCGCTAAGGCCTGGTGGCGGCTCCCAACCCTGCCCCATGCAGCACTTGAGACCCTGCCAGGTGATGCACACAGAGACAAGCCCTGCCTGCCCCAGGAAGTGTCACCATCCTGTCCCTTGCTTTCCCAGGAGAGCAGCCGGCAGGGTGTCCCCAAACCCAGGTGTCACCCGCTGTTTAAAGGGACCACAAGGAGCAGACGCAAGAAGTGGCTGCAGGAACAGCAGCAGGGTGACTGCTGGAAGGTTCCCTGGTGGCAGCTGCTCCACCCTGGCCCCCCACCCCCGCCCTAGGGTCCACCATTTGTCCTGTGCATATGTTTAGCAACCTGCCTCCAAAGTAGGAGCTGTGTTTATACCCAGGGCGGATGACAGTCTATTGTTGCGGAAAGGAAGCTGGCAATGTTCTGCATTTCAAGGTGGTGTGTTGACACTTGTGCAGGTTGGGATTTCCAGGCAACCTGCAGGCCCTGCTTAATGCGAAAATAAAAGCTACTGTTTTGCCTCCAAGAAATTCTTCACAGATGATGGTGGGACTTAATAAACTTCTGTTTCCCCTGAAGACAAATGTGAAGTATAGAACCCAGTCTCAATTTTTTGCTTTGACTGCCAGAAAGCTCAGAGCTAAATTGCAATGATTAATGCACTTATCACCAGTTTCTACACAGAGGATTGTGAACTTGAAGTCCATGGATTCCCAAGGCTTTCTAGAGCCTCCTGGAACTCTATGCAGAATGATTGTCTTAGCTTGAGTTGCTATAACAAAATATCATAGACTAGGTGGCTTTAAAGACACCTTTCTCACAGTTTTGAAGGCTGGAAAGTACAAGATCATGGTGCCAGCAGATTTGGTGCCTGATAAGGGTCCTCTTTCTGGGTTGCAAAAGGCTGCTTTCTTGCTCGATCCTCACGTGATGAAGAGAGAAAGATCTGGTGTGTCTTTTCTTATAAGGGCACTCATCCCATCACGGGGCTTCACCCTTATGACCTCATCTAACCCCAATCAACTCCCAAAGCCCCACCTCCTAAAACCATCACATTAGAGGTTAGGGCTTCAATGAATTTTGGGTGGGGGGAAATTACAGGTATGAATATTATTCTGGGGAGGGGACCTTCAGTTTTCTGAAGGTTCTCAAAAATGTTCAATACCTTTAAAATGTTAAAAAAAAAAAAAAAAAAAAAAGTCTGGATTATGCTTACAATATGCTGTCTGTTGGGCCAATATGCAGTAACCCACTTTTGCAGAGTTGGTTGGTGGTCCACCAAAGTCCGCCTCTCTTCCTCTAGAGTAGCCCAGCTCTAGGTGTGCACAGAGCTGCCCACATAGACTCAGTTTCCCAGTCTTTTCTGCACCTGGACATGGCCAGTGAGCAAGTGGAAGTCATGATGCTAATCCCAGGCCATGCCTTAAAGACACTGGGTGGGCCTATTTTACATTCTCTTTCCTCTTCCCACTGGCTAGAACCTGGAAGTGCCAGGAACCTATTTTCAAATGACTATGACTTCAGTGGAAAAGCAACCAGAAGGAACTTATTGGAGCTTACACGAAAGAGAAATACATTTCTATAGTATGTCACTGTATTGGAGGGTCTCTTTGTTACAGCAGCTGAGCTTTCACCACACCAAATGGCCATCTTTGGGTTCCCACAGCGAAGTCACACATTTTGAGCCTCTGTCACCTACACCCTTGGGATATTTAGCATTATGTGAAGGTGTCCCTGCCACCATTATGACCATCCAAAGGACTTTTACCCATGGCTGGATGTGCAAGCCTCGTAGCCCTCCAGCTATTTCAGGTCCTCCTTTCCCCTGCCATGATCAGGCACACATACCACTTGGCCCTCACTCATGTTCCCACCCTTCTGAGTGCCTGGCTTTCCTGGATTCTGTCTAAAAAGGGAGTGTCATGGTTGGCACCGCAGCTTTGGGCTCAGTGTGTCTCTCGCCAAATCCTGGCTCTGTTCTACAAGGACCTTGTGACCTCAGGGAGTTCATTTGGTCCCTCTGAGTCCAGTCTCCTCACCTTTCAAGGCAGGATGATAAATAACACCCACAACACAGGACCATTGTGAAGATAACATGAGCGATTGTACATGAAGCTCAGAGAGGACATGGTAACACCAGTCATCATCACCACTACAGTCACTTTACATCCAAACCATCCACTCGACAGACAGCTGTCCTCCACGGAGACCCCGCCCTTGGCTTCCTCACTTTAAGTCCCCAGAAACCCCTCTGCCCTAACGCCGGCCCACACTCCCCTAGTTAGTGGCATAAAACAATATTTCACACACAGCTCTGTGGGTCAGGAATTCACGGTGTTTGGCCGGGTTGTTTGGTTTGGGGTGTCTTCTAAATTTGGAGTCAAGATATCAGTGAGAGCTGCTGTCACCTAAGGCTTGACCAAGGCTGGAAGATCTGTTCCCAATTTGGAGCACCCACATGGCTATCAGCTGGAGGTCTCAGCTCCTAACCATGTGGCCCTCTCCTCACGGCAGCTGGTTGCCCCAAAGTGAGGAGAGAAAGAGAGGGCACTGAAATGTCTTTTCAGTGATCCAGTCCCAGAACTCACATCCTGTCACTTCTGCCGCAAGCAGAAGGTGATGATCTACTTCAGCGGTTGGGGGTCAGGTCACAGAGGGCCTGGTGGATCACGGGTAGGACTTCAGGTTTTTCATTAGGAAGCAGTACCAGCAAATACAGGCCTGCCCTTTAATCAGTATTCTACTGGGTCTGTGTCAGGTGGGGGTGCTCAGAGGGGATTTCTTAGAATTGAAGACCCCTCTGGGTGACAAAGAGAAAGGGCCTGGATCACGGTCTGGCAAGCCACAGGGTGGCCAAGTGTGGAGAGGTAGGGGTCTCCTGAGCCCTAAACTGGATGCTTTCTGTGCCCCTGGACCACCAGCATCTTTGCCCTTCCACTTCTGAGCCCAACGGTGAAAGTTCCGTCCCAGGCCTGGGGCTGGCTGGGTCTGTTGCACATGACTCAGCCAATGACTCACTAGGAAACGTCTTTTAAGAGCAAGAGTAAGTTGCTGAGAATGACATGGGATAATTCAGGCATAAGCCTGTTCCTAAGTGAGGGGTAGGTAACAGGCAGAGGGGCAGAGAAGACAGGGAAGAGAGAGGCAGTTATGGAGATTGAGAAGGTGTGAGCTGGAAGGGACTCCTGGCTCATCTCATCGAACCCAGAGCTATCAGAAAGGCCAGAGTCTTGTCCAGGCCATCAGCATGTCACCTGCAAGGTTGAAACCAAAACCTTGATCTACCGATGTCCAGTATTTGGGTGTATTCGGAGCTCTGTGGAGCCCTCTTAGGACTCAACTGTTCCCTTGAGTTTCGGTTATTTTTGTTTTGTTTTTTTTTTTTTGGGGGGGGGGCAGTGGTTCCAGGGAACAGGCTATAGAAAATGGGGTACAGATCATTCTATGGTTTTGGTTTTTTTTTTAAAGATATTATTCCATCATTTTTTAGAAAGAGGGAAGGGGAGAGAGGCAGAGAGGGAGAGAGATATCACTGTATGGTTGCATTTCACCTGCCTCCAGCCACAGACCTGACTGGAGACCTGGTTTGCAACCTGGTTATGTGCCCTGGCTGGGGAATTGAACCTGCGACCTTTGGGTTTGCAGGCCGGCGCCTTATTCACTGTGCTACCAGCCAGGGCTTTCTATGGGTTTTTATCTCTGATAAGGCACTCTTGCTCTCCTTGGTTGGGCCCCTTTGCAGAACAAACACGTCTCCCGCTATTCCTATAGGTGGGCCTTGAGGGTCTTTCTTTGGTTTGGAAAGTGAGGAGGGACTGGGGACATTTCTGCATTCACAGGGCAGCCTTGTGTTCAGTGAACCCCCTAGGACACAGCCTTCCCGGCGATCTGTGAGTGCCATAGACGCAGGAGCCACATCTGTTGGATTTTCTGTGCTACGCCCAGCGTTCGCCTAGCGTACTTGCTGGCACGCAGGCACCCCTCTCAAGTACTGGCTAGATGAACAAAACCCCTGGTTTGAGGGATTATGCCCCAGGACGCACACTGTGTCTGTGATAACAGGTGCTCCCCAGCACAGATAATCAGCGTAAGGTCTTTCTGGCTGGGGCAGATGTGCTATTTGATAGTTTTCCCTTTAGAGGATTTAATCACCTAATTGTTTCCCCTACAGCTAATATTTATTGACTATTTGATTCATTTCTTTAGTCTCTAGATATGTATTGAGCCCCTACCAGTTAGTTGCTAGGTGCTGCAAATTCAATACTGGAGGAGGCCATCCCAAAGTTCATGCATACTTGGTCACAGGCTACTGAGGGTTCTTTTTTTTTAAATTTTGTTTTGTTTTTTTAATGTTGCAGTCCTCTGAGTGGACCGGAGGTCTTGTAGCAAAGGTCAGCTTCTTTAAAAACGGAGCCACTGAGCAAACATTCTCAGGGAGCTTTACGGAGTTAAGCTGTTTATGCTGGGGAAGCATTTCTAAAAGCGGCACATGGGGCCTTTTATCCACCTTCTAATTGGCTGCTGCTCTTGGGTAACTGGGGAATAAATAAGGCATAAGCCTGTCTCTAGGTTTATTAGAGCTTTACATATTTGAAATAAAAAAGTAAGGCGCCAGGCAGGCAGTGTCGAGAAGGAAAACCTGGGAAGAAGCAACGCTGGAAGGCGAGAAATGGACAGCTGGACTCATGGGCCTCAGCCCCGGTTCTGCTGCACTTGAGTGGATGAACTTGGCTGCCCTGAACCTGCTGTGCTCTGGGAGGTTCCTCATCTGCGAAGAAAGTCGGGTGGGAAAATCACTCTTCATGAGTGAGCTACTCCCCTTTCCCTCTCTGCCGGGAGGCCTTATTCCCTGTCCACCTTCCCAAGCGCCCACACATCCGCTTTTGTCAGAATGCTAGGCGGAGGTCAGCAGGCATCGCTGGGAAAAACATGCAAAGTCACAGGAAAGCTGCCTGTCCAGGGCTTGTTAATGCAAGAACAAGATACTCTCCACTACTTTTTTTTTGGTGGAAGGATCACAAGGGTCAATACACATATTGGCACACAAACCAGAGGTTCCCATTAAATGAGTCAGTCAAAATGTGAACATTAATTTGAGCGAGTAAATCAGCATCACGCTGAAAAATAAAAAGATGCCATTAACATCTTGTGTGTGTACCAACATACACACGCATACACACACGTAGACACAGCACAGACGTGTACCATCACACCCGCACACATACCATTAAATTTACATGCACACACATACAAGCATGGGCAGGTACACAATACAAGTATAGGCATACATATGCACACATAAACATGACCATGAACTATACATACATTCATATAAAAACTGACATGTACCCTCACAGACACACACACACACACATACACACACGCACAGGCACATACACACTCAAGCAGTGGGCTAGCCAATTATCACAGCTCCTTCCATCTTTTAGGCTTCATGAGCCCGTGATGGGAACTAGAATCCCAGAGCACCTGCGCAATAGGATGTTGTTAGTTGTTCCCATTTAACAGATGGGGAGGCTAACACAATGGGATAACGCTACTAGAGACAGCAAGATAAAGTGGCCAAGAGCTCAGGCCCTGGGCTTGATTGCCTGAGTGTTAATCCCAGCTGGGCCACTTAGCTGTGCAACATGTGTCAAATGACTCAGCTATTCTGTGCTTCAGTGTTCCCACCAGTGATAACGATCACAGTAAATATTCAGAAAGTTCTTAGAGGAGCACCTAGAACACAGCTAGTGATCTGTAATATTACTAAAGCCAAGAACCCCATTTCTAAGGAGCACATTTGTCATCGAGAGCTGAAGGTAGAGTCCTTTCTTTTGAGTCTGCTCACCTTGACGCGTACGTTCAGAATGTGGAAGCTAAGTGGGGGAGTGAAGAAAGAGAGGGGTCCTACTTTCCTAAGGCTGCCATAGCAAAGTCCCACAGACCAGGAGGCTTACGAGGACAGGAATTTTTGTCACACAGCTCTGAAGGCGAACAGCTTGTAATCAAGGTGTCAACGGGGGTTATACTCCTGAGATTCTGGCCAGAATCTGTCCTTGCCTCTTGCTAGCAGCCTCTGATGGTGGCCAGCAATTCTTGGCATGCTGGCCTTGCTGGTGTATAACCCCGACCTCTGCCTCCGTTGGCACATGGCTTCCTCTTTGTGCGTCTTCACTCTGTCTGCTGTCTTCCCTCTGGTCTGTTTCTGTGTCTGAACTTCCTTTTTGTTGTTGTTAAGTAAGGATTCCAGCCGTATTGGATTAGGGCCCTTCCTAAAGAACTGATCTTAACTGGATCATCTCCAGAGACACTATTTCCAGATAAGATCCCCTTCACTTTACTGGGGGTTAGAACTTCAACATCTTTTGGGAGGACACAGTTCAATACATAACAGAGGGAGAGAGAACGAAGGTGGTAGGAGGAAGAAAGAAAAGGTTGAAGAGAGACGGGAGTGGAAGCCAGCCTGTGCTACCCAGGTAACAGGAGCAGGGCCTGTGTTGACACTCAGCCCTGTCGCTGTGACAGCAGGTGCAGGTTTGTCCTGGAGCTCGAAGATGGCCCAGTACGGATCCAGGTTTCTTGGTCCACTCTCTGCAGATGACTTGCCACCCCAGACAAGAAACAGTCATCAAATTCAATAATCAGGAGGAAGCATTCCTGTTACTACATCCAACTTGCCCCAGTGGCCTGAGAGCCTTGCATGACTCCTTAAAGGTCACTTAGCTTTAAAGTAGACCCCTCTTCCTGGCTAGAAGAGGGTCCTGCTTTGAAGCCAAGTGCTCTGTCTCAAGTCATGGCATTGCAGTCAGTATGTCTGGAGTTCTTTCTAGCTTTGCCCCTTTCCTGCTCAATGAGTCACTTCACCTCTCTGGACCTCACTTAATTCATCTGTAAAATGGGGGCAATGCTAACAATCACAGGGTTATTGGGAAGAACTTAGCCAAGCAGTGTGAGTCAAGATAAAGAACTTGGGCTCTGGAACTCAACTGCTTGGGTTTCAATTCCAACTCTACCACTCACCGGCTGAGTGGTCAAGGAGAGGTGACTTAAACTCTCTGAGCGTCAGTTTTCCCCTCTGTAAAATGGGGATAATTATGGACCCTTCCTTATAAGATTGTTGGGAGGAATAACTAGAGGCACAGTGTTTAGGGAAGTGCTGGAATTTAACTGTAAAAGCTTAGTACAGTTTTTGGCTATGGCCTTTGTAGCTTCACTTCTAAGCACACAGTAGGCCATCAATGCTTCATGTATAAATGAGATTTTGTCTGCAGGAAAGGTAGGTACCACTATCTTGAATACATACTGTATGCTTTCCCCTAGGGGGTAGGGGAGGGTAACAGTAGGCTGAGGTTTCAGTCCAGGTCTCTAATTTGCTCTAGATAAAACTGCATGTTACCCAGAATTCAGTCTTAATCACCATTACTCCTACAGCTTGATTGTTAGTAACTCAGATGACAGGTGTCTTCTGCTCAGGGTCAGAAGAGCTCCTGGCCATGAACCCACTTGTTGGGCTTTTTGGGGCAACTCTAGGATGTTGTCCGAGGCCTCTGATTGACCAATAATGTGAGAGGTATGGCGACTACTAGTTAACAGAAGAGAGACTGTATCCAAGAGCAACTGGGGATCACAGAGCAGAAAATGAGGCAGGATGTTTGGTCGAAAGAACACTGATGTGGGAAGCAGGACCCAAACGCCCCTCAACTCTGAAGTCACTGTGCTGGCAGATCTTGGATAGGTTGCCCCTGCCCGCTCCCAGCTTAACCTTGGTGTTTTCATCTGTACAATGGGAGAGCTGTTGTACAAAATGAGTCTGAAATTGAAAATCAACTGATGACATGAATCAGTTCCCCATCAATCATTTAAGTGAGGGCCAGGACCATGCGCATTCTTCTCTTACTCAGCTGTGGGTGTCCACCTACGGAGCCAGTTCCTGACCTCCAGTTGTGCCTCCATAAATACTTGTGGCATGACTGAGTTGTACTGGGGGACCCCTGAGCTTCAAAATCATAATCCCAGCAGCCCCACATGGGTGATGAAGATGACTGAAATGAAGACGTACATTTGTTATATACCCTTTCTGGTTCTCAAAGCCCCTTTGCTGACATCATGTCCTTCCATGTTTACAACTGCCCTGTGGGGTAACTGTTACTACCTCCTTTAACAGAAGAAGAGAGAAGCTCAGAGAAGCTAGGCCATTTGTCCAAGGTCACAGGGCCAGCCTGTCCAATGCCAGGATGGCCCCAGAACACCTGACCTCTTCCGTGCCCACCTATCTCTCATGATCATGTGGTTGGTCATGCTGGGAATGAAAATAGGAATGTCTGAACCTTGGTTCTTTATTTGCTGAGTGACTTTAGCCAGGTCTCTCTCGGTTTCTCTGTGAAACAAGCTTCCTAGCCATCCCTGCCTAATAGAGTTGTTTGAGGTTTAAAGGCCTCATCACAGTGCCCGGCATATAGAATACCCATTTCTCTCATTAAAGATTATTAGGCCCAGAGAGGCCAAGTAACTTGCCCAAAGCCACACAGCTGGTGAACAAAGGAACCTGGCTCAGAATCAGGGTTTTATCTAACCTCGCAACCTGAGCTTCTACCCACAGAAGTGCTCCATGAATGGTAGTGTTTAATATTATATTATTTATTGTCAGTTAATACATAAAATAAAGGTGGGTAATGAAAGTTCAGCAGTTGCTTTATCTGGCAGCATCTATTCCCTGGGCCCTGCTTTCTGGGAAGCCAGGCTATAAGCACCCAGCAGAAGGTGGGCCCTGGGCCCCTGCCTGCACAGCCACCCAGCACCTACCTCCCTTCCTGCAGAGGGAAGGAGAGGAATGAGCATGGTCCCTTGCTGCCTGCCAGCAGCATTCCTGGGGGTGCAGGAGGGCCTTGGCAGGTGGGCCCTTGGGCCTTTGGCTGAGAACACGGGAGGGAAACTGGCCACAGCCTGTAAGTATCTCCTTGGCAGGGTGGGGCGGTGTTGGGGGTAGGAGGCATGCCTGCAACTGGTCCAGGCCTTGGAGGGTCAAGGCCATAGTCTTCAAACCCCCACAACGGTGGTCTTAGGAGTTGCAAATTCATGTCTATGAAATCATTGCAAAGATAAACAAATTCTATTGCTCTGTAGTATTTTTAACGAACTGTCATTTGAGGGGTGGTTGCAAATTCCATCTAAAAAGAAATCATTCAGAAAAAAATTAGGCAGGTGGTGATTAAATGTTGACACTGCGGCCTGCCTTGGGAAAGCTCGGTTATAAGGTCAAGGTGCCTCTTGGGGAGAAGGTCTGGCCCATCTAGCATCATCCAGCCAGCCCTTCACACATCAGGCTCACCTGTATTGAGCATTTTTCATGGGCCAAGAGCTGTGTGGAAAGCTTTCTGTGAGACTCTCAGGGCCACCCAATGCCAGGCATGTAGTGTCAACCCCCATTCTAGAAATGCCTCAATCAAGGCTCAGAGAGTTTAAGTAGCTGGATCCAAGTAGCACGTTTAGGAAGTGCCTCCCAACACCTGCTTCTGTGCCAGGCTCTGGAGACGCAAAGATGGACAAGGCAGTACCCCCATCAATCAGCCATAAATTTATTAATGTTAGAAGCAAAAGGTCATCCCCTCCAGTGATTTTAACTTATTTTTAGGCACTTCTTCCTTAAACTCACCCATGAGGGACCATCATACAAAGTGGATGAAAAGGTTACCTGCTTCTGGCTAAAGCTGGGAGGGAGATTTCCCTTCGTCTCTGATGTCCTTGGGTACCTGGGAGCAGGAACTGCCAGCCCAACTTTAAACCAAATGTCTCCTTTTATAGATGGGGCCACGGAGACCCAGAGAGGGGAGGGAATTGTCAAGGTCACCAGAACTGAAATGCTGGCCTGTGGCCCCCTGGTTTGCAGTAGTGCCCGCAGGAGGCCAGTGTGTGGGTGCTCACCCCCAGTATCCTGTGCCCTCTGACTTGGGCACAGCACCTGGGCTGCTCAGCACTGGCCACACCCTGCTGAGTTTGGGGCTTTCAGGCCAATTCAAGGTTTCTTCCAGGTGCCCGAGAAGACAGAGTCTGAGAGCCCGTTGGAGGAAAGGTGAGAATTTCTAAAAGAACCGTTTCTACTAGACCCCCAAATACCAGGGGGAGTTGAAAGGCCGATGACCTGGGAGTCACAAGTTCTCAGTTCAATGTCCAGCTCTCTGACCAGGACAAGGATCCAGTCTGTGTTCCTTCCTCAATTGCCATGTTTCCCAATTGTAGGATATCAGAGGTCTTCAAGGAGACCTAAGGTCATGCATCCTTGGTCCTTCAGAACCCTGACTGACCTCCCTAGGAGTTGGGGATGAGGAGTGCCTTTCCAACCCTCCTTCAATTCTTCTGATCAAATTTGTGGGTGTCATTAACACCCTACTAGCCCTTTTCAGTAGAGTGGGTGCCGGCACCTTTCCTAGACAGTCATATCTGGTTGGAATTTTTTAAAAACTGTGGCTAAATAGACATCGTTCCAATTTAACAGCACTTTTATTTTCATTGTATTTATTTTTATGGTTCCTTTCTATTTATAGTAACATGATGCTGGTTTTCCATTTATGGTAAGGATATAACATTTCTTTGTGAAAACAAGCACATTTAAGTAAAACAATAACAACGCAAGGGGCGATTTAAAGAAAGCTGTCGGGCAAATGTTTCCATCCGGTGATGCAGATATGGCCAAAATCTCGATGGCTGAGGTCTGGAGGACTTGGACCTGGAACCAGGGCTACCGTCCCAGCTGGACGTCTGAGTTGTCCAATTGCCCCATTGGGTCCCCGTCTCCTTGCACTGTCTCCCCCCGCTTCCTCCAAATCCCCCAGACTCCCAGAAACTCCATCCCTCTCTCCTGCTGTCTCCGGACTCCACCTCCCAGGCCCCGGCACCCTCCTACAGGCTCCTGCTTTTTCCCTCTTTAAATTTATGTGGCGCCTTGTGTGCAAGGAGGCCCACACAGATAGCCTCTTCCAACAGCATTCCATAAACGTGGGCCTGTGGGATTTCTCTGCTCTAAGGGTCAGCCTCTCCCTCAGCCCTGTTTTGGCAGCTGAAGGGGGTGAGCGTAGAGCCTGAGGCCCTTTAACGTTTTCCCGGTCCTGGTGTTACAGAATTTGCATTATTGGGGATTTCTTTCCCTTGGTGAAGCATTGCTCACTCTGGCTCTCTTTAAAAACTTCAGATCCCATTTTTGGCCCCCTCCTCCCAGCGTCATCTCTCCTCTGTTCACTCTTCCTCAATTTACCCAGTGACTCAGTGAAATGGCTGACAGGACCAGACATCGTCCAAGTCCTTGGAGGGATTGAGCCTTTTCCTGGAATGTGGGCAAGGAGAGACAGCAACTTCCTGCCCCTTGAAACTCTGCCCTGTGGCCTGACATCACCAACATCCATTCACATCCAAGCCTGGAGTAGGTTCAATGCCTTTCAGCCACTCACTTCTTAGAAGGAATCAGTAGAGAAGCGGCCTCCTGCAGAGCTGGTGTGTTTGAATGTCTAGGGCTGGCAAACAGTGGGTGAGAGAGCCTCAGGGAGGGGAGTGAAAAAAAAGAGGCTGCCCAGGGAAGAGGAGTGGACAGCATGAGCCCTTTTCATCCAGGGTTTAGCCACCACTTTCACTTGGACTGCCTGCTTACCCACTTGTCTGGGGCAAGTGGAGTGGAGAGCTCCTTTACAGAGGAGGTTCAGAGGTTAAATGTCTCAGTGAAGTCATGTGTCAGGGGCCACGCAGGGGCTGTGAGGCTGGGGCAGAAGTACAAAGATGAAAAGACAGTCCTGAGATTGGAGACCCAGATCTGGCCTCCTGCAATCAAGTCATTTGCCGCTATCTGGTCTGGGGTCAGGCTCCTCCCTGCTGCCACGATGGAATAGCCCAGGGAGGGCGAATGCCCTTGGCTTTCGGCAGGTACTCCCAGGGTTTCGGGAAACCGAGGAGCAAGGTCCGGTTGGAGGGGCCACCCCTCTCCAGCCCTGCACTCCGGTCCGGAGCGGCGTCGTTTCCCTGGAATAAACAGTGCAGAGGTCCAGCGCGCCACTCTGCCCCCTTTCCCAACGGAGATGGGCCCGTAAGCAGAAGGGAAAGGCAGGCAGGGGACGAAGGAAGAGAAGAAGGACAGGAGTTGGCCCCAGTGCCCCCTGGAGCAAGGTCTGGATGCTGGACTGAAGGCGGAAACCAAGGCAGGGAGGAGTCGAGGGCAGCCCGCGCGGAGCCGAGTGCTTTCCAGGCGGCCGCCGAGGCAGCAGTGGCGGCGGCGACTGGAGGCTGAAGGGGAGGAGGTTTGGGGAGGGGAGGGAGCAAGGGAGAGAGGGAGGGACGGAGTGGTGGCTGGGAGGTGGGGCCGGCTGGCGGGCAGGCGGACGCTTGCAGCTGCCGCCGGCATCTCCCGGGCTCCAGGCTGCGGGGCGGACACAGCGTGGAGCGATCCACAGCGGAGCCGCGCGAGGCCGCCCGAGCCCCGGCCCCGGCCCCGAGCCCCGGGCGAGCGCAGCCGCCGCGTCGCGCCAGCGGGTCCCCAGACACGCCGCCGCCAGGAAGGCAGCCGGCGCCCAGCAAGTTGCGAGCGCGCGGGTCTGCCCGGGAAAGTTTCCCCTGCGGCTGGGAGTTGGCGCTGGGTCCGGCGGCTGCACCGGGAAGGTAGGGGTTCCTCACCTTTTTACTCAGTGCGCTTCGCCGCTGCGCCCGGGGACTTGGAGACTCCACGCGCGCTCCGCCCAGGAGACTGTGGGGTTCGGTGGGTGGGCGGGGGTGGAATTAGGGGGATCCCAGGAGGGTACCGGGAAAACCCTGGAACCAAGTTTTACTTAAACTGGTTTGGGGAGGGGGCAGGGAAGACGTGCTCGCCTCTAATCATGCCCCAATCCGCCCAGGGCGGGGGCTTCCCCGCGGACAGGTGCAGCGCCAGTCGGCTCTGAGAGCGCGGGGTGGGTGAGTGGGGGGCGTCAGGAGAAGGGTGGAGGGTGGCAGGTGTAGTTACAAGGTCGGGTCTCCACGAGGACTGCGCCGGGAGGGAAGGTGTGCGCGCCACGCTGCTCTATAGGAGGGTAGGTGGGGACTGGGGATTAGGAGCGAAAATCCCGGCAGGGCGGATTTCTGGGCCCAGCGGGGGCGCCGTGCCTGCCGCCTTCGGGGTCTCCGGCAGCGGGGCGGCGTGGGGGCTCCACCCTTTCCTTTGGGGGCCTCTTCATCCCGTACGTGGTGTGTGCGGTTTGGGAAAGCAGAGATTTCGTAGGGGTGTTCGGTGGTTGCGAAGCTTGGTTATGTCCAAATTTAGGGGGTGTGGTGGAGGTCCTCCTGCAGGGCTGGCGGGCTGGAGTGGGTTCACGCGGGCTTTGGGACACGGCGGGATCGAGGTGACTTGGTTCCCGCCAGGGGGCGCCCTTCCCTGGCCCTTTCACCCATTAGGAAGGCGAGTCCCGGTTCCTTCGAGACAAATGTACGAACCTCCAGGACAGACAACCACAGACCCTCCGGCACACGCGGGGCCCCGCCCAGAGGAGTACCCCGCGGCACAGCGAGATGCGGGAGCGGCTCGCGCAGGAGGCTGGGGTGCCTCCGCTGCGACCACATCGTGTGCTTGGAGGCTAGGCTGTCAGGGGTGGCTTTTCTCGGGGAAGGGGTGGTTGGCAGGGTGTCTTGGTGAATAAAAAGTCACCGCCAGAAAAATAAAAACGAGAGAAACGGTGCACTAACAACAAATTCGTGCGGGGAAAATGAATGGGAGAATTAACTTTTTGAGGTTTCTTTGGAGAGAGAAACCCAACCCCCTGAATGCACGCACCCTTTGTGGAAGTTGTACCTTTGTTCCACATCTGGCCAGACCCCTGCTTGCTTGTGGGTAGGTGGGTGAGGGTCCTGCGGCCTATCACACCCCCATGCACCCAAATAAAGAGGGAAGCACAAGACAGGGGTGATGGGGAGCCCTCAAAGACTTGATCAGTCGAGGCTCAAGTGATTTTCTCAGCTGCCCACAAGAGCCTCCCTCTCCCCCAATCTGTGGTCTAGAGACCACCTTCTTTTGGCCCTTCCACCGTTATTGGCAGAAACCTGTTGTTACATGTGCTCTTGTCTGACCTCAGGGACCCTGGTGTTGAGTCTGTGTGTCCCTGCTGAGACCTTGGGAAGCCAGGCAGCTGCTGGCATCTGTGAAGTGTCTACTTTGTCGTGTGTGTGTGTGTGGGGGGGGGAGGGTTGTTTGACATTGAAGGGACTGTTGCCTCATCTTTCTCTCTAATTCCCTCCCTCCTCCCTGCACCCCAAGTTCGTATGAACAAGGAAATCAAAGATGGTGGGAGTTTCCATCTTCCTCTTGGCTAGAAACTGTGTGCTCATTGGGCAGGCCCCCTCCTGTGTCCCCGAGTCCCAGGCAAAGGTGCTGGAAACAGGGGAGGGGGTTCCTAATCGAGAGCTGAGACTCTTGCTTCGCATGTAGCCCACCCAGTGTTTTCGTTGCATGCTAGCAACATGCTGTAGGACAGGCTGGCCATCAAGAAAGATCAACAAGACTTTTATTTTGAGTAGAAGAGGAGGAGTGGAGATGCAGAGGAAAGGGTGGAGGGGCCCCTGTCTCTGGATGTGTCTTCAAGATATTATTCCATGGGGCTAGAAGACAAAAGGGTTTGTTTTGTTTTCAGTGACTTGTTTTTCTGAGGAGGGAAGCCTGCCTGGAACAGCTAGCCCTGCCCTTGGTACCTGGACGTGAGTACCGGGCCCAGAGGGTCGGCAGCTCCTGTGTCCCACCCGGTCTGTCGGCGCTGCCCCGCCCCTTCCCACATGTCCTGAAGAGAAAAGGGAACTGAGATTCTGGGCTGCTGATGTCCATGTTTGGATTTAGCATATCATATGTGTGGACTCAAACTGCTCCCAGGCAAACTCCCAGGGCTCTGATACAGCAGAATGTCAAGTCTTGGTCACTCTGTGTCCTCGTTGCCTTGTCCCCAGATATATTCCAACGCCTGACCCTTAGCAGGATCTTGTCACCACCTGTGGTTGAAGTGAGTGCATCATTGAACGTCCCAGGCACTTTCTAGGGGCAGAAGTTCATCTGGAGTTGGAGTTATAGGACACCTTGGGTTGATCCAAAAAGTCTCCCTGCCCCAGTAAAAAGTTCCATGGGAACTTGGAAATAGCTCTGTGAGTTACTGAAGGAGGTTTTAGTGGCCTAAGGGGTGGGCGGAAGACAGATGTGCCAGGAGCTGTCAAAGGAAGGGCACATGGCAGGGGGTCAAGAAGAGAGGAAACGGCATGTTCGGAAGCCACATCTTCTAGATCATCAGTGTGGTGGTGAGCTAGCTGCTTCCCCACTCATTCTTGAACCTGCTTTCCTAGCCTGTGAAATGAGGGTCCTGGCCCAGGAGATCGGAAAGGCTTTGCCATTCAAAGTCAGACAAGTCTAACTTTTTAGGGTGCTAGGTGGCCCTGGGCTGCCTTTGATCCAGCATGGTGGTTACCTTTCCAGGCTGGCCGCCTTGCGCCCTGCCCTGTCCTACACAGTAAAGTGAAGCAGGATCGTGGCCTCCATCACTTTTCGGTAGAGGGGTAATGTGTGTGCCTGCTGGGAGCCCCATATCTGTCCATGGGCTCACACGCTGCACTCCTCCCGATGCCGGTCAGGCACCCACTCTTTTCTTCCCTGGGAGGAGCCAATGTTGGTGGCTGGGTTGTCCCTTTTAGGGACTCCTGTTTCCAGAGAGCTGCTCTTGTGGCCTGTTTCATCAGCGGTGGAGAAGAAAATCAGGAACATTTGTGCATGCTCAGCTGGGACGCAGCAAGGGGAGGGGCCTTGGAAGCCAGCACTTTGGCACCCCTTCTTTCCCCCAGGAGCAGATGATGGGCTGAGCGGGTATTTCTGCAACCTGATGCCATAGAGCAAACCTGCCAGCTTGGGCTCCTCCTGCCGCACAGGCTGGCACCTTGGACCCGCATCAGCGCTCTGATCAAGGGAGGGGGAGCAGATAATGAAACACTTATTAAAATAGGAGCAAGTGAGATGATGGGCCCCCAGCGTTAGCAGCTGGCAAAGCAGGTCTTTCATCTTGGTGCTTATCTTAAGGTCCCACGCTTACCCCTTGTCTGATCCCAGGCTGCTGCTTTAATTAGTGACTTCAACAACTTGGGAAATGAGCAGAAGCATGTTCGCTGTTGTGTGCATGTGTGTTGTATACACTAAGAGGCCGCGGGATAGAGTGGAAAGGCCACTGAACCAGGAGTTAGGAAGACTGGTGCTCTAGCCCTAATTCTGCTACAGATGGAGCTGTGTGACCTCGACTGGCTCACTGCCCCTCTCTGAGCTTCAGTTTCCCTATTTCTGTAAAGGCTGCATTGCATGGCGGTCAGGCTGCCCAAGTTTGAATGCTGGCTTTCTCCTAGTTATTAGCTTTGCAACCCTAGGCTATTCAATCGCTGGTGCCTCAGTTTCCTGATGTGTAAAATGGGGCTAATACCACCTCATCCGATCATTGTGCATAGTCAGTGAGATGAATCATATAAAACACTTAGCACAGTGTCTGGTGCATGGTAAATGCTCAGTACATACTCATTATCATTGTCATTGTTATTATTAGTTATTATGATTACTGCGAAGTGGGGGGATCAACTTTGATCTTTTCCAACTCTGAGCCTTTGAAGCACAGTGTGTGTGTGTGTGTGTGTGTGTGTGTGTGTCTGCTTAGGGGATGAAAGACAGGGCTACACTAAATAAATTGCTTTTTTTGGTTTTCTTTCTTTCTCTCCCTGTTTCACCGAGGACTTCTGAGTTAAAATCTTGTGAGTATTCTCACGCTAGCCCTATCCTCATGGCAGGAAGCCCAATTTGACGTCACTGAAAATATCCCAGTTTCTGGCACTTGAGGGATGATATTTCATCAGCTCATGTTTGCCCATCTTTTCTCTTCCACCCTTTGTTTCCCACCCTGAACCAGAGTACGAAGACCATATGTGCAGATAATGAGTTTAAGCTGATCCACAACCCCGAGACTCACCCAAATAAAAAGGCCATCCTCCTGGAGGACACTTTGGACTTTCAAGTATCCTGGCTCCTCTGCTATGTTGCATTATGTCTGGCCAGCCCTGCTTCTCTCCTGTGTTCAGCCCCTGGGGCTGTTGCAGTGATGTGGGCCTGGCCAGGTCTGCCGTCTGAGGTTCTGGGCTCCATCCGTCCTCCTGGCTGGGGTGGCCGCCCCTGGCTGTACCTCCCTTGGGCCCCCTCCAGCAAGGCTGGTGATCTGAGCCATCTCAGGGCTCACCTTCGTGGTGGCAGACACTTTGAGAGTGCTCACTGTCAGCCAGCAGCCAGAGATTGCTTTCTCTCACCTCTGCCCTCTGGTTCAGGTAGTGTCCCCATTTTACAGATTAGAATGTGAAGCTCAAAAAAAATCAAGACATTAAGTAGTGGAGCTGGTATGTGTTCTTGGGCTGATCTGATTCCCCGGTCTTGTGCTCTAAACACTATGTAATTGTTCCTCTTGTATCAAAACCTCTGGTGAGCCCCAAAGCCCCAGGGAAGAGATCCTTGAGATTCAATCAGTTCCCCTTCTTCCTGCTTTTGATCATCTTCCAGGCTCAGAATGCTTTATAAGATTCCCTTTATTCCTCCTGGATTGATTGCTCAGCCATCCTGGGGACAATAAGGGGTAGGAGGGGTATTTTTTTTTTTCTTTTTCTTTTTTGGCTAAGCTGCTTCCAGGAGGGGAATGATCTTATTAAGCAACAAAAGGTTGTAATTTAAAGAGGGGGGTGTGTTGGAGTCACAGATCTGCATTTGACTCTTATTTCTGCCACTTTCTGGTTATATGGCTATGGTCTCCTTATCTGTGGAAATCAGAAATAATAGCAACAATGATCCTGTTAAGCTAAGACGCACTAGCTGCCACAGTACATGACCCCAAACCCTCCGTGGTTTAACACTGCAGGTTTAATCCTTGCTCCCGTTATTCACCTAACATGGATCTCTGCACCACATGGTTACTCTGGGACCCTGGCTGATAGTGACTCCACCATCTTTGTAGCTGCACCCTTGGTATTATGTGGCGTCCACAGTCAGTGCAGGAGGGGAAGAGAGACATGGAAAAGGCACACTTAACAGGCAACTGCTTCAGCAGGAGGTGACGCCCATCACTTCAGCTCCAGCACATTGGTCACCACTGTCACCTGGCCCCCAACCAGCTGAGGATGTAAGGAAACTAGTGGGTATTTGCGAGCACTGACTCCCTGCAGTTACTTTTCCTGAATAAAGGATGAATTGAGGTGATACGTTTTAAACTTCTAGCATAGACCTTGTATGTACTCCCTAAAACACGGACGCTTTCGCCCAGACCAGCATGGCTCAGTTGTTTGGGTATTTGTCCTACTAAGTGGAAGGTCACCAGTTCGATTCGAGTCAGGGCACGTGCCTGGGTGTCCGGTTTGGTCCCCGGTTGGGGCATGTACAAGAGGCAGCCCCCATCAAGTTTTGTTTTGTTTTTAACACCTATGTTTATTTCCCTCTCTCTTTCTCCTTCCCTTCCCCCTCTAAATAAAAAACAAACAAGCAAAAACTTGGAAACTTCCTTTCCCTAATAACCCCTGATGTATATGTATTGATCCTCATAGATGACAAATAGCTACACGGAAATGATCTTTGTGTACACGGGCAGATGATACTGTACCCATAATACACTGGAAGAAGGAGGGGGTGATCAGAGAGGTCGAGGACCTGGCAAGTGAACGAATACCCAGCAAGGGCACTAAGCTTACTCTTACCTTCAGCTCATTGCCCCTACGGACTTCTTTGGCTTAGTGAACCCTCTAGAACCTTCTTTTGCTCCTATCTTCACCTTCCCTCCACTCCAAATGGTGTGGAGTTTCTGTATTCATCTTATGTGTGCCTGGGGCAGGAGGAGGTAGGGCTGGGGAGGGGAGGCTGCAGGAACTATCTGGAAGCTGGGGGAGAAGCATATGTCATAAGGTGACAGAAATCATAGTTTTAGATATTCATAGTGAAAGCCATAGGGATTTGGGTCCCACGTGTACTGCTTTGGGAGCTGCTATGCATTTAAGCTTTGGGGTGCCCCCAATTGACACACAAGGTTACCTGTGGTACCTGTCCCACCTATGCAGCCCCATACTTGCTCTTGTAGGGTTGAGAAAGAAGGGAGAGGGGGCGTGATGAGGCTATTCAGCCCTGTTGTATTGTGGACAGTAAGATGGCCAGACTTAGGTTTGAATCCTGACTCATTACTTAACACCTGTTCATTTCTCCGAGCCTCAGTGTTCCCCTCTGCAAAATGGGAAGAATATGGGGAAGATGTAAAGCTAATCAAGTGCCTGGTGCATAGTAGGTGTCATGTTTACGTAGCTTTCCTCTCCCTCTTAAGTAAGAAAGGAGACACACTTTGGAAAGGGACCAGCGATGAAGGGAGGCTAGAAGCAGCTCAGCACACTCACCCATATAATGCTGGACAGAGAGGCACTGGGCTCCCATCCCCCATGGCTTCAGGCTGAGCTCTCATGTTGAACTAATAAGGCTTCTATTTGAAATGGGAGAAGAATTTGGAGTTCTGGCCCTTGGACTTAGGCCCATCTTTTCATGTCTAATTACCACTGTGGGCTCAGGCCTAGGGTGCTGCTGGGAGAGGCCCCATCCCATGCTGCTGCCTCTCCGGCTGGGACAGATTGCAGCACACTTGCTGGCCAAGTGCGCCTCAGCCTCCTGGGGAAACAGCCCCACTGCCATGTGGTGCCTGAGATTCAGGGCCCCCTCCAACAGGGCAGGTCCAGGGTACCCAGGGAAACGAGGTGCTTCTTCAGCCAAAACATAAACACTTTTGGAATAAGGGAGATCAGCTGCTCCCCACCGAAAGGACCCCATAGAAGTAGCTGGTGGTCTGGAAACCAGAGCAGAGAGGTCTTTGGGAGAGGATGGTTCTAAAGTGACTGACCCAAGCCCTGGCTAGTGGCTCAGTGGATTGGTGCCGGCCTGAGAACCCAAAGGTTGCTGTTCGATTCCCTAGTCAGGGCACATAACCAGGCTGCAAGCCAGGTCTCCAGCCAGGCCCTTAGCTGCAGGCAGGTGAAAGGCAACCATACGTTGATGTCTCTCTCTCTCTCTCTCTCTCTCTCTCTCTGAAAAATAATAAATAAAAGTCATTAAATAAATAAATAAGTAAAGTGACTGACCCATTGCACCCCTGGATATGGTGGACAGTTGTTCCTGGGAACTCTGCAGAGGGTGACCTTTCACTGCAGCTGCTGCCAAGACACTAGGGAGGCATCATTGACGCCTGGCTTCTTCGAGAGTCACTGGAAGGCACGCAAGCCAGTTGAGCCCATAAGCCGGCCACCAGAGGGTTCCTGAAACATCCCTTATTCACTCCTGCCCCCAGACCTCAGCTTCCGCAGCTCTCCCACCTGAAGTACTCGGGACAGGGCTTTGGACCAGCCCAGTAGCCTCAGGAGGTGGTATATTGGTTTCCTAGAGCTGCTCTAACGAAGCGCCACAAATTGGGGGCTCAACACAACACACACTTACTCTCTCGGTTCCGGAGGCTAGAAGTCCAAAATGGGGTGTTGGCAGGGTTCAAGGGGAGGGTCCTCTCTTGCTTCTGATGGCCATGGGCAGTTCTTGGTGTTCCTTGGCTTGGGGACACATGCCTCTCTTCCTCTGTCATCACATGATGTTCCCCCCGTGTTTGCTCACAGCTCAACATTGGTCCTTTGTTGTTTTCTGTTGTCTGGGCACCAGGGAAACAGCAATGTATATGAAATGTAACCGGTTGAAGGTAAAATGTTTTCTAGAAACGATGATTTGAAAGGACTGCATGAAAGGCCCCATTTACATTCTTTGAACGTGTCTTTCTGGAGTTGGCTACTAGTTCCGTCTCCTCTCAAGTTGAGAATCTCTGGTTGAGATGAATTGTTCTCAGTTGCTGTTTATCCTGGACTCACCTTTAGCACTGGAAATCACCGTGACTTTCGCAAATTGGGCTTCCCTCGCCAGGGGCCACATCTGGGCCCCTCTGCATAAGGAGGGGACCTACGGGGGGAAAACAGACCGGCTTCCAGCTCCACAGCCCATCCCAAGGAGGCACAGGATGGTTTGCAGGCTCGGAGGTGGAGACTGAGGGTTCACTCAGGTGTGCTGCCTCATCCCCACGCAACCAAAGCAGAGGCAGCACCGTGCCATCGAGGAACAGGCGTGCGGCTTCTGAACACAACACCCTGGGTTCAAATCCCAGTTCAGCCACATTTCTTGACCTTTGCCAACTTATTTCTCTGTGCCACCATTTTACCTCATAGGGTCTTATGAAGATAAAATAAGCTTCAAATGCGTAAATATGTCTCATAGGATTCAAAACTATTCAGTGAATATTAGAATGATTCTTCTTATTTTACTTATTGTCTGTTTCCCTCAGTGGAATGAGGGCAGAGACCTGTCTGTTTTCCATGGAACCTGCAGGATGTACCTCAGTGCCTGGGGTGGAATAGATGCTCAGTCCATGCTGAATGAATGAATGAATTCTTATTAATAGCTTCTTTGAAATTACATCCTTTCTTGCCATGCACCAAAGTCCCTTCCTCTTACCTGGGGATACCAGTGGGAACCAACCCGGTGGGGAGCCCCAGGACACCATATACATTCAGGGAAGGTGCTGATACCTCATGAAATGAAGTACAAGTTGAAGCTTGGAGGATGAGGAGAAACTGGGGAAGGGGAGCCTGGAAGGTTGTGGTCACCACAGGAAACACGCTGCATGGAGGCCCAGCGGGGAGAACCCCGACTTGTGTGGGAACAGACGGACCTGGTCCGCAGAGACACTGCCCCGAACTCTGACACGTGGCAGGGAGGCCAGTCCTCTGGGGTTATTACCCAGCAGGTGTATCTCCCTCGAGGCAGCCCAGATCTATAAAATGCCAGCTGGCTCGCAGGGTCCTCATTCAATTTACAGACAAATGAACTCTCGGACTCCCGATGATCCCTACCACCTTAAAAATAAAATCTAATTTACCAAAGTTCGACTTACAACACACTTTGTTAGGGAAAACGTCGGTTGTGTAACGTGATCATGTTAGCTGCCTGGCAGGAAACCCTTGAGTGGATTCTTGTGCTCAAGAGACTTTCCTTTGGAAGCCTCTGCCCCCTCCCCATGCAAGGCTCCTCCAGCCCACCTGCCACTTTGCTTCCTTCTCCTGCCCCCACGCACGCAGGGCCACTCTATATGCTGTCCCCAACATTTCCTGCAATGTTTTTTCCTCCTTTAGCTGCTGACTCTTCATCCTTTGGATCCCAGTCCCTGTATCGCCTCCTCCGGGAAGTCCTCCTTGACCCCTGAGTGGGCCAAATCCCTACCTGTTGACTCTGATTGTTCCATCATCCCCTCCTCAATGGGTCATTATTGACTTGTCTGTGTGATTACTTAATGCCCATTCTCTCCACTTTAGTGGAAGTTCTAGAAGGCAGGGACTCTGTCTGTCTTTGCTCATCAATGTATCCCAGATACCTGGCAGATGCTCAGGAGGTGCCTTCCTTCATTTTCTCCTCTGCAGCCTAGTCTTTTCCAGGTTGTTTTGTGTAATGAGCATGGCTGACATGTATGGGTCGCTGGCGGTGTACGAGGTGCTTACAAGCCTGATCTTAACCAGCAGCGTGAGAATGGCTTACAGTCCCAGTTCTACCATTAATCGGCCACAGCCTCCGGCAAATCATTCAGCCCCTCTGTGCCCTATCTGTACAAGAGGACTGAAAATAATACCTAATTCATTGAGTTGTGAGGATTAAGTAAATGAATTAATCCACATCAAATTTATTTCCTCACAGTTTTGGAGGCTAGAAGTTCATGATCCAGGTGCTAGCAGGTTTGGTTTCTTCTGCGGTTGTGCTCCTGGGCTTACAGCTGTCTGTCTTCCTGCGTCCTCATTTATTCATTCTTCTGTGCACTTCCATCCTTAGTGTCTCTTGGGTGTCTAGATCATCTCTTCTTGTAAGACCACCCGTTAGGTGAGATTTGGGCCCTCCCTAAAGCCTTATTTTTAACTTAATTACCCCTTGACAGGTCCTGTCTCCAAAAGGTTACATTTCAGAGGTAGCGGGTTAGGTGCACTAGTGAGCTACCCTCCTCTGCAGGCAACTGGGGTTCCTTCCCTCCCACTGAGGACCCTCCAGTGATTTGTGGAGTTCACCTCAGAGCCATCCTCCATCTTTTAGGAGGCAAGGTTGCTCCTGGGGATAGGGGCCTGCAGATATTTCCAGCCTGCCTTCAGGCCAAGAGGCCTGTCTCCTGAGGCTGCAGGGGTCTCCAGAGTGGGAGGGGCACAGCTCACGTGTCTCTTACTTAGCACACCCTTTGCAATGGATGCCTAGTATTCCAGCACCAAGAGCTATGATGTTGTGTCCCTATTCCCTAGAGATGGACTAGAATGCCTTTCTTGCACCCACCTCTTTCTTGATGTTCCACAGTCTTTGGAGGCCACCGGTGTGCAGCGGCCAGCTGGGTCGGTGGCCATCTCCTGTCCCACAATGGCTCGGCCCTCTCCGGCCTCTTTCTGCCCCTGCCCGTCCCTGTTTGGTCCTCACAGATGTCACTTTGACTTTTTCATCTCCTGGGGTCCAGGTGCCTAGGCCAGGTGGGGTCTGTGAAAGAACCTTCCAACCCTTTGCAGAGAACTTAGAAAAGGGGAGCCAGCAGGTTACGGCAGAGGGTGATTTCCACCTTCCTCCTGGGTCGCCTGTTGGCAGATCAAAGGGCTTTCTGTTGTTGTTTTCTTTTCCTTTTCAGTGGCTTCTTGCTGAAGAGGCGGGCTGTGGAGCCAAGACAAACAGAGCGACCTCTGAGGCCGCTGCCTGCTCCTTGAGGGAGGCTGAGCGAGGCTGAGTGAGACTGTGTGGCACTGACTGCGGGGCTGCAGAGGGGCCACAGGTGGGAGTTTTCTGGCCCTTCTCTCCTCTGAGCCCAGAGACCAGATGGGAATACTGGGTGCCAACCTCAGAGCCTGATGAGCCCACAAGGCCTGGGAATGTGGAAAAACCATGGAACGGGAGGAGTGGGGGTGGAGGTGCCAAAAGAGCTGGATTGCAGCCTAGACCCACTGTCCCCATGGTTCCCCAGCTGAAGAGGTGGGGAGAGCACTGGACTGGGAGTCCAGAAAGTCAGAGTTTAGAGCCTAGTTCTGCTTCAGCTTGAATGAGCTCTCGTTTCTGCTGTGGACTTCTGACATCTCTCCACACATCGGGGAGTGCGGCTGCCTGTCCTCTGGGTCTCTTCCTGACTCTAGCATTGACCCTTGGAGTCTTGACCAGGGACTGTGACCGAAAAGCTTTGAATTCCCTGGAGCAGGGTGCTTAGAAATGCTCAGGAAGCCCAGGCGTGGTTGTTGATGGAAATAGGGGTGTTGTTCAAATAAATTAAGAGCAAAGGATGAAAATCCATCAGCATTATTTTCAAAGGCTGGGATGATATGCATAACATTTCCTTCCTTTCATTTGATAATTTGCCTTCTTGAAGGAGCTTGGAGAGAGAAAGTGTCTGATGATTTGCTGCACAATGAGTTCAAATAAAAATATTCTTTCAAAAAGGTGGTTGGTTGCTATGTCATTGAATTTAAATAATAGGCAATTTTTGTTTCCAAGTAGCCCAACCAGTATTCAAACACTCTGCTAACAAATTGAGAGGTACTCGAATGTTTGTGTGAGAGTGTAAAGAAGAAAAGATCTCACTGACAGAGCCTCTTTGGCAAAACAATAACAATGATAGTATTTTAAAGTTGTGTGCATAAATTTGTGTGTGTCTGCTAGTGAGAAATGTATGGGGATTAACATGAAATGCCCTTCTAGAAGGAAGCGATCCAAAGGCATCCGTAGAGTCCAAATGGCATTTGAATGGGGCTGTTAAGTGAGAATTCTGGTTTCTGAGTCTCAGAGATCTGAGTTCAAATTCTGGGTGTGCCCCTCACCAGCAGTGTGACATTTATCAATTTTTTTTTTTAATCCTCAATGAGCCTCAGTTTCCCCATTTGGAAGAAAGGGACAGCAAAGGCTGGAGAAGTGTCTAGTTCGTGTGCTGAGCGTGCAGTGACCTACCATGTTGGCTTCCTTCCTTTCCCTTTCTCTCCAGAAGTGCAGCAGAGTTTTTCAAACCATGTGCTTGCTAGCCTCACAGACACGACCTCATTCGATGCGCAACAATTCGATTGTGGTGAGATTTTTAAACCCCGTTTTATGGAAGGAAAACCTGCTGTGCTGAGATTATGGAATTCCGTAAATCACCCAGTTGGTGGAGGGGCATATGTGAAACTGGAAGGGTTTGAACCATGGAAAAGCCTGGCTTTTTCCGTCTTAAGGAGCGTTTACTTCCGAGCTCTATAGAATGCAGGAAGGGGCGCCCGGTGTTGCTTGGCATAGGCGTTCATTCATTCTTTTTTAAAGTATATTTTATTGATTATGTTGTTGCAGTTTTCCCAATTACTTTTCCCTTTGTTCTTTCTGCCCAAGATACCCCTTCTCCCCAGCAATCCCACCCTGCTTAGTTCATGTCCACGGCTCAGGCTTGTGCATGTAAGTTCTTTGGCTTCACCCTTCTCTGTATTATTCCTAACTTCCCCCTATTTTGTACCTACCAATTGCACCAAAAATGGTGCAATTAATCCCTGCACCATTTCCCCATCTCCCCCTTCCCCCTCCCAGCTGATAAACCTCCAAACGATCCCGTACTTTTTGATTCTGTTCCTGTTCAGGTTCTTTGTTTAGTTTGTTTTTGTTTTTATTTTTTTTAGGTTCTATTGTTGATAGTTGTGAGTTATTTTGTCATTTTAACGTTCATAGCTTTGATCTTCTTTTTCTTAAGTAAGTCCTTTTGACATTTCACATAATAATGGCTTGGTGATAATGAACTCCTTTAGCTTTACCTTATCTGGGAAGCACTTGATCTGCCCTTCCATTCTAAATGGTAGCTTTGCTGGATAGAGTCATCTTGGTTGTAGGTCCTTGCTTTTCATCACTTTGAGTACTTCTTGCCAGTCCCTCTTGCCTGCATTTTCTTTTGAAAAATCAGCTGATAGTCTTACGAAACCCCTTTGTGGGCAATTCTCTTCTTTTCTTTTGCTGCTTTTAAGGTTCTCTCATTATCTTTAACCTTTGGCATGTTAATTATGATGTGTCTTGGGGTGGGCCTCCTTGAGTCTAGCTTGTTTGGGACTCTCTGTGCTTCCTAGACTTGTATGTCTATTTCCTTCACCAAATTTGGGAGGTTTTCTTTCATTATTTTTTCACATAATTTCTTACTCTTTCTCTTATCCTCTGGCACCCCTATGATTCAGATGTTGGCATGTTTAAAGTCGTCCCAGAGGTTCCTAAGCCGCTCCTTGTTTTTTCCAATGCTTGTTTCCTCATTCTGTACTGGTTGACTGTTTATTTCTTCTTTATGTTCTAAGTCATTGATTTGAACCCTGGTTTTCTTCCCTTCACCATTGGCTTTGTGCGGATTTTCCTTTGTTTCACCTAGCATAGCCTTCACTTCTTCCCTTCCGTATTTGCCATACTTAAGCATATCTGTCAATCTGTGAGCGTCTTTATCACCAGCATTTTGAACTCTGCATCTGTTAGGTGGGCTGTCTCCTTGTTGCTTGGTTCTCCCATTGGAGCCGTGATCTGTTCCCTCTTTTGGGCCATACTTCTCCATCTCCTCAACTTGACAGGCTCCTGTGTCTGCCTCTGTGTCTTAGGTCAACCTGTTGCACATGTTACATTGTAAGAGGAATATCCTTAGGTATTCATCAGTACAGGGCGAGCCGCTTCCCCAGGTTGTGGTGCTGTATGTGGGGCAGGGTCTGAGAGGGAACAATGCCACTTGCTCAGAACGCGTCCCTTTTCCAACTTCTTCCACTTCCCGTGTGAGACTGGTACCTCTCTAGCTGTTACCCTGGTTGTCTGAAATACCTACCATGTTGGAGGCCACAGCTGACCGTATCGGTGGGGCAAGGAGCAACAGGGTTAGGTCAAGGCCCGTCCTGGCCAGCACAGTGGGTAATGGGACGAGAGCCAGGTGGTGCAGTGGTTACCCCTGGGCCCCTGGCACTTTGTGGTGTGTGTAACCTTGGACTGGTTACGTCTCTATGCTTCCTTTCCTTCCCGGTGGCACTGGAGAGCAGCCACGCAAGTTGGTGGGAGCCTGAGGTAACTGAGCGCAGTGTTGGGAACAAAGGGCGAGTCCCAGAAGCTGGAGAGAAGGGTGAGCTAGGCCTCGTGAGAAGACATGTGCAGAAGCTAAGAAGACCCCAAGCGTTGAGCCTCACTTAGGACCCTAAGTGAGTCAGTTCTGCCACCTCTGGGAGTAGCCAGAAGCCTCCCAAAGACGGTAGCCATTTCTGGAGTCTCACCTTCCCTTCCAAAAGTGGGGGGGCTGCCACCCTGGAAGCCCCAAAGCTCCACAGAGTGTACACACTTGGGAGGTGAAGATAAAGCTGTCCTGAGGGAGGAAATGCCCTTGGAAGAGTGTGAGGACTCAATTTTGGGCACATTTTGCTCAAAACGGCTCAAAAGGCAGATTTGCAGATGTTAGGGAGATTTCAGTTTTTTCTTTGTTTGTTTTTCATTTCTAGCATCAGTGAGGGCCAAGGAACAAGAAGGAAGCATATGGCTTGGTTGAGGGCTGAATGGGAGATTGCTTGGTTTTCATTTACAGCAAAAAGCATGGTGAGTTTTCCCACAAATTGTAATAAAGACGGAAAGTGGTTAGACACCAGAGGCTCTCCCCTAAGGGCAACACCTTCACGTTGGAGCCCCTCCCTGGGTTTCATCACCTCGGACGAGGGCAATTTGCAGCGCTGTCAGATCACTGATCTCAGCCGCATTAGGGGAAATCTCTGACTTGGAGCCAGGGATCAGTGTGAGAACACCGTCCTGCCTGCTCTTGGCTGTAGTCAAGAGTCCCAGCCCGCAGCCAGCCTGGGCGCTGTTTCCACTTTTTACTACTTAGCGGGGAGGAAGTGAAACAAATGTGATAGATTTGAGATGAATGAGGTTACCGTTGTCTTTCTGGCTTTTTCAGTGGTTCTTAATTGGCTTTGAGAGTTCCCATGGAGTGGAGAGGAAGAGACCTGGGTTAGAAATGAGAGGTAGGTTCAAGTTGCAGCTTTGCTCTAGCCTTGCTGTGTGACCTTGGGTAAGGTACTGTCCCTCTCTGGGCTTGTTCACCCTCTATAAAACCCCTGTGTGGCAAGAATGGACTGGGGATGAGCAGCAGCTGCCCCCTTTAAGTGGGTGCGCCTCTCTCCCCTTCTGCTTGCTTCAGGATCTTTGTTGGGATTTGTGTTTGGAACTCACAATAAAATGCTGCCGTCTGGGACTCCCAAGCTGCATCACTGGGAAAGGCTTTAAAGATGAGTTAGAAGGAGCAAAGGTCACCTGGTCGTGCTGGGGGTTCAATCCTGCCTCTGCCTAAACTTACTATCTTGGTGACTTTGGATGAGTCATTAATTCTCTGAGCCTCGGTTTACCCATTTGTAAAGCGAGAAGAGCAGCACCTACCTCAAAGGACTGTGTTGGGGTAAGGACAAGACTGATTAGAAAGTGCACAGCATGCCCGATGACTGTGGACACTTGGCAGAGCACAGCCGGCCTGGAGGGGTCTCCTCATACCCATTGGGAGAGGAAGCTCTGTTCTTACTGAGGTATGGCCCCCTGGACCCAGTGCTCCTTTTGCTGCTGTTGGGGTGGGAGATGGAAGCTGTCTGGGGCTCTGGCCGTGTCCTCCTCCCTGGCCCACCCTCTGTGCCCCAGTTTGGCTTGCATGAACAGCAGAGCATTGCTCTGGCCAGTCAAGGCCAGGTGCCAGGTGGGGTGCTGCGCAGGTGTGCATCCGCTTTGCCTTGTGGGGCAGCTGATGCTTGAGAACATGCTGTGTTCCCTTCACACATGCCAGGCTCCTTGGTACCTTCCTTTTCCATTCTGCTCACAGCCAGAACCAGCCCTGTCCCAATGGGCTGGTTCTCAGGCCCACGGTGTCTCCACAAGAAGCTTGCTCGTTGGATCTTGGCTGCCTTCTAGGTTTTCTTATCCTAGAAACCACTTGGGTGGGGAGGTATGGGGACCAAGTGACTTCCTCTCTCCAAGCCTTGGTGGCCTTACCTGGAAAACGGGCATTAACCATCCCTGGCTCATCCTTGCCGCCCGGGGATCCTAAACTGTTGCTCTTGTTACTGGTTATGAGAAAGCATCTAGTGGGCCACTTGGGGCTGACTTTGGTGAAGGATGTGGTTTGAAATGGCCTCTTTGCATGAAAACAATCTGTCTTGATTTATTCAACTGTGGGAATTTAAAAGTGGCCCCAATGTTTTTCCTCCCCTTATTCTCTCCCTCTCTCCGTCCAGCCCTGGGATTTCCTCTCACTCATTCCTTTATTTGCTCCCCCTCACATCCCTCATGCTTGTTCACACTCATCTTCTCACTCAATTTAAGTGCAGGGAGAACTTCAAATGGCCCAAATGTTTTTCCTTCTACCTCAGAGGTCCACAGTCTCTTAACTACACGCACTCAGACTTGTGTGCAGGCAAATTCACAAACTCCCCTTCCTCTTTCCACCTCCCCCTCCCCGCCTCGACTCCAGCAGAGCCTGAGGTCAGGAGACCTGGTGCTCACTTTCTCTTTTGCTGACCTGCTCCATGGCTGTGTGACTTGGGCCCAATCCCTCAACCTCTAGGCCTCAGGTTCCTCCCTCCCAACGGAGTCCAAGCTATCGGTTTACATTAGGAGAGATGATCACTTTCTTCTGCAGGACCTCCGATGCTCAAGATAAGGTCCTTTCTGGGTCTTAAATTCCCTGACTCTGCAAATGAGTGGATCCGATCTTATTAGGCAGACTGCTTGCCAACCTGAAAGTCCTTTTTAGCCTTTTCCTGGTACTGAAGAGACATCATTTTATTTTTGAGCTAGAAATTAACTTGCGGTCAGGATAAAACAGAAAGGTCAAGAGGATGATGATTCACTATTGACTCGAGACACAACATCAGTCTCAGTTGGCCTCATTCCTCTTAATTCCTTCCAAAGTCCCTGGCAGAGGTGACCAGGGAAGCTGGGGCAGCGGTCCATTTGCCACTGCCCATGAGGGAGGGGTGGTGGAACTCAGTGCAGAGACCCCTATGTTTCCTGCCCAAATCCACCCAAAGGATTTGTTTCACTTAGTGGCCCCCTCTCACCCTGTCCCCGGATAAAGAAGCTAGAATTTACTTCAGAACATACCACATGGGAACACACTGTCCTGTTGGATCCTTGCAATAGCCTTCCAGGTTAAATGCTGCCATTATCCCCATGTCAAGGGGGTGAGACTGGGACATGAGAAGGCTGAGTGTGTCCCACAGTGTATAGCAGAGTGGTGGCCTATACTGGGGCTAAGCTGACCACCAAGCCAGGCTGTCTGTCCTGAGTAGCCCAGTGATGCTCAGGTAGAACGGAAAGAAATAGGGTTCCAAGATGGGAGCCTGAGTTTTAACCCTGCTCTGCTACAAAGTCATTTTGAACCTTGGGTGAGTCCCTTACCCTCTCTGGGCCTCAGTCACCCATTGTAAGATGGAGGGCAGGGACCAGTGATCCCCAAGTCCCCTTCCAGCATGGTATCCTAAGGTTTTAGATTTTAGACAGCGATTAAGAATCAGGCTGCTGGGGTTAAATCCTGGCTTAGGAGCTGTGTGGCCTTGGACCAGTTACCCAAGTCTTCAGATGCTGAGGTTCTCCATCTGCAAAAGGGAGAGAACACCTATCGGGTCAGGTTGCCGTGAGGACTGAGAGGTAGAGTACCCGGGACAATATAAGTGTTCCTGTGCATGCTAGCTCTTACTGTGACTTTTTGATCTGTCTTGGAAGACCCTTTTGCTAAGGGTGGTAGCTTGCTACCTGTTATGGAATGCCCAAGCCCAGAGCTAGAGTGACATTGTACGTGAACTGCCATGATGCCTTTGGATAAAAACTATTCAACCACGAGAATACTTTGGGGTTTCTAAACCAAGGTACCATCTTGGGCATTCCAAACATGGAAATGAAAAGGACCAGGACGATTTAGCCCAGTGGCACTCAACTTACCTATAGTCATAGAATCAAAGAAAGTTGAACATGGAACAGCCAATATAAAATATAACGGAGCTTTCACATTGAAGCCGGATAGGGGGCTGCCTCTCCCCACCTCCCCTCCCCTTTGGTAGCTCTTAAGGTACCCATGGGGAACCCATTTTCAGCATCACAGGCCAAGAGGTAATAGATAATTACCTATTTGAGATCCCCCAAAGGGGCAGAAACTCACCTAAGAATCAGAAGCAGGCACGTTTGTGAGAATCATTTTCATTAGTAGTAGTACCTTTTCCATTTTTTTTTTTTTTTAGATTGTATTTCATTATTTTTAGAAAGAGGGGAAGGGAGAGAGGCAGAGAGGGAGGGAGACATCAGTGTATGGTTGCTTTTCACCTGCCTCCAGCCACAGACCTGACTGGAGACCTGGTTTGCAACCTGGTTATGTGCCCTGGCTGGGGAATCGAACCTGCGACCTTTGGGTTTGCAGGCCGGCCTTGTCCATTTTTATAAGAGGGCTCTCCTGTGTTTCTTTTGGCCATTGATCTCAATCATCTAGAGACGTGTCTTTCAATATTGACACTTACTTAGGGGCTGATGTTTCTCAATCATTCTCTCTCCTGCCTCCTCACAGCCATAGGTAAAGGCTGGATGGACATTTATTGTTCAATCAAGGGAAGTGGAGTTTTTACTTGAAAGCTTTTCTAACACCGTATTTACCCAAGTAATTCTGCCTGAATCTATAGGTTTGAGAGACCGAGGAAAATGTTTCTGACCAAGAATAAATAAATAACTTGTGAGACCAGAGTGAAGCCCCAGGTGGGGTGGTTTGTAGGGGTTCTCAAGACCCTGATTGAAATGAAGCATCTCTCCCCACTTCCCACCTTCCCCTCCGTGCTGCTCCCTGATTTGGTTCTTCAGATCACGTGGTATTCTTCCCTCAAAACCTAATTTCTGCACAGATTTAGCCCACAGTGACCCGCCACATGAAGTGCTTTAGTGAGAATCAATAGTTGTGGGTCGCTGGGGAAGGCTTGATGCCTGCTGCATGTAAAACACCCTGGTGGCCGAAACGAGATTGATGCTGGCAGAACATCTGAGGTGTCATAGCACTGTGAGTCCCCTTGCCCGTTTTCAAGGCAAGGTGCTGTGGCCAGAGAAGCTTGCTGACTTGCCGAAGGTCACACAGTGGTTTAGAGGCAGAGTCCTTGCTTGACTTCCTGTGATCCTGGGCTGGGGCCTTTTCATACGCACCAAATCTTGTTTTTGCTGAAGCCAGTCTGCCCTTTGCTTTGTGATCTAGGTAATAAACCAGTTTTGTAGTGCTTGCGTGGGCAAAGAAAAAGGTGGCGTGAACTATTAATACGAGGTTGGCTTTTAGAGGGCGTACGCAGGTTTAGCTATCAGAGCAGGTACCGGGGAGTCCTGAGACAGTTGCCCAGCACCCTTGCGCCTCCTTCCCAACAGGATGTGAGCTTCAAGAATGGAGAAGACCTGGTCCCTGCCTGCAAGTGTGGAAGGGACACATGTGAATTCAATTCAAGGCTGGCGAGAGCTGTCTTCCCAGCACTGCCGTGTGCCCTGGGAGTGGGTGGGAACCAGTCCTTCTCCCGCCTGACCCTGGCAGCCTAGCATATGTGTTTATTTCTCCCTTTTCTTGGTGGGAGGCCGGTGGCTGGCCCGGTGGTGAAGCAGGCGGCCTCGGAGCAGGGCTGCCTGGGGTACAGATCCCCTTCTTACTGCTCAGACCAGGATCTGAGGCTAACTCCTGTGCTTTTATTTCCTCCGCGGTAGAATGGGGATAGTGAGAGTGGTTTTCCCCTGGGGTGGTGGTGAGACCTCAGGTGGGATCATCCGCAGCAAGTGCTTAGTGCCCTGTCCCAGATAGGCTTAGCGGGCAGCGTGCTAACCACCTCAAGACATCCATTGGTAACAGCGCTATATTTCTTTCCAGTTTTCCCCCTGTGCATTATTGTGTGTGTGTGTGTGTATGTGTGTGTGTGTGTGCAGTTGGGCATGTACTGTCTTAAGTATCACTTTCAAAAAATTGTAAATCCTATCAAGTCTCATATAGATGTAAAGGGAGCATGGGTCAAAGGTCGACTAGCTCATTACTGGGGGAGCCAGCAGGATGGTAAAGCTGGTCCTCAGGAGAAGGAGAGAAACAGTGGCTCTAGGCAGTGGAGAAAGAATGCTGGAGTAGATGGCAGCAGTGGATGCAAAACAGGTTAATGCCCAATAAACTCTTAACCTTTGCGGTTACCTTTCCTACGAGGCCTTACAGATTCACATGTCACTTTACCAGAGTTAAAATGCACGTTCTTTAAGAGAATCCCTTGCATAGTTCAGGGTGGGCCTGCCAAACAGTGGTCCAATATGGTGTAAAAAAGATAGGCCTCTCCTTGCCTTGTTTCCAGGTTTTGGATCCTTTTTCTCAACACAATCTGTATTCTCTTTTCTGCTCATACATTACAAAACGTCGCATACTTCCCCTTCTACATGTAATATTACATCACATACATTTTCAAAAGAAAATTCCTAAAGGCGAATGCGTAATTTCCCAGAGTGTGACCTCATAAATCCACCTTGATTGAGGTACCACCCCTCCGAGGGGCCCTAGGGCAGCCCACCACACTTGCTTCTGTCGCCACCATGTTTTTAAATGTAATCAGCAGTTTCTGTGTCTCTCTGTCTTCTTGAAATCAGGGATGTGTTGAGCTGAACTGCCTCCCAGATCCTTCTCTCCCAAGTACCTAATGTGCGATCAACTTCAGAGATGCTCGCTGAGTGAGTCACTGGGTGTTAAGAGGAATGGCCATTGTGGGTTACAAAACAGCCTCGCTGTTAGGAACTGGCGGGCTCCTCTCCCGTGTCCTTCTGTTGAGCCAAAGACACTCCCAACCCCCACGCAGCATCACAGCCTTTTCAACACCCCACCCCTGATTCTGCCATTTAATTGTGTATGGAGGGCTCTACACTGACACCCAGTCTAGAAAACCCATCTCTCTCTTCTCTGTAGGACTCTTAAGACTGAGCTCTCTGAGTCCCTGACTTTTTTTTCTAATCAAGGTCTTTAAGGGGTAACAGGTCTGGGCCACCTCCAGCTGGGCCGGGAGAAGTGTGCCTGGAAGGATTAATCGCTTCACTAGGAATTTTAAAGCTCTCTTGTTCCACGGGCTGGGAAAACCCATCAAAATGCTAATAATGCCTCTGCGGTCCTACCTCCTGCAGAACCTTTTCTGCATTAAAATATAGTTACAACGACTTGAGCAGGGAAGAGTTACAAAGAATTGGGGTGTAGTGTTCCCCATTCCTCCACAACCCTGTGGGTTGTAAAGTCTGAGCGAATAGCCCCAGGTGAGGAGGAAACGGTGGTTTGATGAGGGGCTGACCATTTCACTCAGCTCTGGTTATGAGTTCTTAGCTTTCAGCTTCCTTGCTAGCTGCAGGGTGGCCAGTTTGGAAACATCTCTGCTACTACCCTGTGGCTCTGTAAGGCAGTCCTGTGTCACTGAACGACAGGGATACATTCTGAGAAATGCGGTGTTAGATGATTTTTGTCATCGTGCGAACACCCTAAAGTGCCCTTACACACACTTCCATGGTATTGCCTGTTACACACCCAAGCTGTAAGGTGCAAGCCTGGTCAGCATGTTACTTAACACAAGGTTCAGTATTTGTGTAGCTAAATGTAGAAAAGATATGGTCAAGATATGACATAAAAGATGGCAAATGGTATTATCCGTATGGGCCACTTACCATGGATGAGGCTTACAGGATTGGAAGTTGCTCTGGGTGAGTGAGTGAGTGTGAAGGCCTAGGACATAACCGTGAGCGACTGCAGACTTTACAAACACAGCACACTTAGGCTGCAGCAAGTTTATAAAACAACAGGAAGTTACATCGGGCACAAGAGAAAATGATGCGATCGAGACGTGGTAAACACGAGCTGGGTGGGGCTGCTGCCAGTGTAGCACGGGGGTGCACTCACTGTTCACAGCAGATGTCGTGTTTTTCATGAACAGAAGTGCACACGCTGATGATACATGTAAGGAGGCTTGCCCAGTGGAATACCAGAATTATCCTCCGGACGGCAGGCCGGTTCTAAAAACCCACCTGCATCAGTGAACTAGCTGGCATCGTGCAGAGACAGGGGTGGAATCTGTATAGGCGCTTTATTCAGGTGGCCAGCAACCTGAGATGGCGGGGTTGGATCCTAACAGACCATCTTACGTTTTCTTTCAAGCCAGTCTTTTTATAAGAAGGGAAAAGTGTAGGTAAGGGATTTGGAATTCAGGAAAGAGGTTAATCAGATCAAAGCTGCAGTCTGGCAATTTCCCTAACATCCTTTCGTCCTGTTGATGGGTGATTTTCTACCTAGGTCCTGTGTCCTATGTGATTTTCTTTATCTGCGTCCTGGGCTGCCAGCTCTGTCTCCCTGGAACACCATGGCTCAGATACCATCTTGATTGCTTGTGGTCTCTTCTGGAGCACAAAGGTGGAATTGCTTGTGGTCTCCTGGAGTCAGGGTGGGCTGTACCTTCAGTTTCTAAAACAATAGCTTTTTACATGAATTTACTACTAGGCTTATTAACTATTATCTAGAACTACACTTTCCAACTCTGAGTCCCCCTATCACCTAGTCACCCTATCTCACCCCGAGCGACTTTTTTTTTGGTTTCCTGGACGAGAAAAGTCCTCAAAGGGAACCGTCTTGCTGCTATGGAAGAGGTGAAGCAGAAAACAACAGAAGCACTAAAAGGCATCAAAAGTGATGAGTTCAAAAACTTTTGAGCAGTGGAAAAAACCGCCTTGATAGGTGGATTGCATCAAATGGAGAGTACTTTGAAGGTGACTGAAGTTTAAACATGGAAGAATAAATACACAATTCTGGGGTTTTTGGGTCTTCTCTTGGAGTATAGGAAATACGTAAACCAGTAACAAAGTTGTCTATTTTCCTCCAAGTATCATGCACTGTACATCATTGTATGCACGTCCTGCACGACCGGCAGAGCAGTAGGTTTGTTACACCAGCAGCACCATGAACACGTGGGAATGTGCTCCGCTATGACTTGATGACAAGTCCGGCAGCAACGACCTCAGTAGTGAACGTTATGATGGCTACGACCTCACTAGGCAATAGAATTATTTTGGGCTCCATTATAATCTTATGGGACCAGTGTTGTATCTACGTGGTTTGTCACTGACCAATAAGCACCATCGGGCAGGGTGATGACCACAACTGACTGTGCTGCTTCTTGTCTCAGAGGTGCAGGATCCTTGGAAATGCGTCCCCGTACATGTAAGAGGATCCATGTTGACTTCAAGATCTGGTACATGGGGAGGCAGAATTAGTATCAAAGTCAACTTCAGCCCTAAGACAGCCTCTGCCTTTCCTAAACCAGGTCCTGGAAGCACTGGCTATTCTCATGGCCTTTGAACCCCAGGTATCTTTGGGCAGCAGCCCAGGGGCCTGAGAACTTCTCAGATTCATCCTTGGGAGGTGAACTTACGGGTTGGCCCAATGCAGGCTGGACACGGGTGAAGTGCCTCTGAGCGCTTTGGCTAAAAACGAAATCATGGGTTCTGGTCCTCAGCCTGATGCAGCTCTGTGACTGTGGATGAGTTGCTTTACTTCTTTGAGCCTCAAATCCCTCCTTCACTAGAGAAGACACTGGCCACATGGTAGAAGAGTTATGTCCTCACGCCTTTTATTTGTTCATTCAGATGACACTGTGGAGTAGGGGCGGGCGGGCTGGGCTCCACCTTCAGGTTCAGGTCCCTTAAACCATCAGGTTTCTAGGTCTGCAGGGCACCCCTCCTTGTGGGAGTAAGTGAGCCGTACTTAGCAGACATTGTGGGTAGAATCACTCATTTTCTGTTCCCCTTTCTCCACCAACAATGCACCATTGTTGAGTTACATAAAAATGCTGCTGCTCACTTTCCTGTCCTGCAAAATGGGAAGAAAGATAATCGTTCCCTTGCAGCGTGGGAGAGAAGAAGAACGAAGATCAGGTGTAATGTGAGGTCCAGTGGGTGGATGTGATGGATAGCCTTGTCTGGACCTCCTTCAGGGGACAAGAAAGTGCCTCCAGACAGGGCAGACCAGGAGCAAATGCCAGGCAGTGCCCACTGGTGACAGGCCCCTTGTCCCTCCTGCTCAGCTGGGCATCTTGGTGGCGCCTGTCTCACACAGGTACTACTGGGGAGGACATGAGAGACCCTGGCTAGCTGGTACTGCCATAGATAGGGGAGATGATTACTAATGACAGTTGCATTAAGAAAAAGAAGCTTTCCTTGTTAACTTCCGGAGTGGTACGTCCCCTCCACCCTGGCCCTTTCCCCCTCCCGTGCCACCAAGAGCTAATGGGCTCTGGGTGGGAGTTCCTTGCCCACTGGGACCCTTACTAGCTGTGCCAACACCCACCAGGCTCTACCCAATTAAGTGTAGGGAGCGGCTCTCCCTCTATGGGGGAAAAATAAACCCCAATCTTTCTGAGGATGTCATGGCTCCCACCTCAGCCCCATAGTGACCCTGAGGCAAAATCTGCAGGCCCATTCAGGGACTCATTATGGGCACTGGGTAATGGGGGCTGAGTGACAGGGTGGGAGGCGCTGGGGAGTACCCCCTTCCGTGGGAGATACATGCAGGTGGAGAAAAGATGCAGGGAAGGGATGTGGCTTCATTAAGAGCTGCCCAGGGATAGTTGAGATGCAGGACACAGCAGGAACTCCTCCTGAAGGCGCCTTGGCTCTGCTCCCGCTCCCCCACCCCCCATGCCAACCCCCTGCGTCGCTAATTTAAAACAAAGCAAAACAAAGCCCTGGCTTTGCTTTGGAGCCATAAACTGCTGAGCTTTTATCTGTCAACAAGCCCTGCATCAGTTGGCAGTGCCTCAGCCTGAATTCTGTGGCTTGGCATTGGTATGGGGGGCTGCCTCACTGGGGTGCTCCCCATTTTGGAGACACAAGACCAAGAGTCCTTGTGACCAGAGGGCTCAGAAGGATGGCTGGTCCTCCTTGGAGCCAGGAAGAGTTGTAGAGTGGCTGGAGTGGAGAAAGAAAGAGAGTTTATAGAGGAGTTAGCCAGGAAAAGGCTCACCATTGGGCTGATCACCTCCCTTCATCCTTTTCCTGCTGCCTCTTCCAGGGAGCCTTCCCAGCTTGCCTCCTCCTCTGCAATCCTACTGACTTGGTATCTAGGATATCAAGAGATTCTAAACTAGTGGTCTTCAATGCTATCTGGAAACTTAATCTGTAAAGTATCAGAAAGCCCAGCTGTTGTGAATTAAGTGTTAGCATATGTCTCGGATGTAGACCCCATCTGTTCTTTGTATAGATCCCTGAGGGAGGGAGGGAAGGACCTGAGAACTATAACTTGGAACCACTAATCATGGCCACTACCATTGTTACAGAAAGTAGCAAGCAAATTCTATTTTCCGTGATTGCTCCTTCCTCTATTGACTGATTGTTTTGTGCCAGAGACCGTGGGAACCACTTACAATCTGTTAGCTCATGCAATCCCCAGCTCAGGCCAGCAAGGTAGGACTATAATTGTCCACACTTTGCAGATGAGTTCATTTTGACTGTGGGGTCTGGGTAAATGGCGAGGACCTGAAGGAGAGCCTGGAAAGATGGACAACTAAGGATAAGATGATAGAAGTCCACACATGTCTAGACAAAGGGAGACCAGGGAACCCACTGAAGCAGGAGAGAGCCCCACATTCACGGGCTCAGTCTTACAGCGGAGGAGAGAGCAGGCTGGGGGAACAGAGGCTACTGGCTTGTTTACACTAAGCAGACAGGCAGTTGAGGAGGCTGGTGCCAGGCAGGATGGGCAGGGTTTGGTGGCGTTGGAGAATCAGGGATGATTTGAGGGACGTTGGGGTGGAAGAGAATCCCTGAGAAAACTGGGAGTGTTTCTTTGGTTGGTGTCAGCTACGCAGGGGAACTCTGAAAGTTCGGTAGGCTGTATGCTCATGGTGCATGCATTGCTGTATGTGTTCTGTTTTAATTTTAAAATAGAGTAGAAAATATGAGGGTAGACATTAAAATCTCTCACCTGGGCCTCATCCAGGATACCGAAGTAGCTTTCGGTATTTTTCTTATAACTTGAGAGGTGGTTTTCCTTATACGGCGCCAATTTGCTTTGGAAGAAGAGGAGGAAGAAGATCTGAGTTTTGAACTAGGCTTTACAAAATGGGAGGAGACTAGGAGTATGATGGCCAACAGTCATCATATTCACTGCCGCTGATTAAGTTCTTATTCTACTTCGCGGAGTGTAAGTCACACTTTATTTTTTTAATATCTTAAATATTTCCGAAACCAGGATGTGACATACAAAAAGTGACCTGTCATAACTAATGAACTGGCAGTGTTTTCTTTCTTAAAAGTTTATAAAACATAATCCAGAGTCTTAGAATCAAGAAATAGGATATCATATTTCGCAGGCTTTCGGCTAAATCCTTTATATACATTCCTCCTATGATTCTCACATCTTAGAAGTTATCAGCTGTTGTCAGACCTGTTTCCCAGGTAAGCAGAGGAACAGAGTCGGAAGGTCACTTGCTCAAGGTCACAGAACTCATTAGGGGTAAACTGGGAATTTCAACCTGTGCCACTTCAAACCCAGGGGATCTTAGCTCAAAGCCAGACCAAGTCTGGGACATGGAGGATGGTGACCTTTCCTTTTTCTAGCCTGAAACAACCAGGTCAACAGGAACACAATTGCCCGTCTCCCCTTCAGTCATTGCTACCTCTTATCACCCAGCACCAGTCCCCCTTTTGGCTCTAAACCCTGGGATTCTTTTCTCCCTCCCAGAAGGGTTCTGGGTCCAACATCTGCAGTGACCTCCCTCCCCCACGAAGAGGAGGGGGCTGGAATGAGATCTCAGGGAAAAGGGGGGAAGAAATTCCAAGCCCAGCTGGTTTCTCTCACACAAAGCCGATTTGCTTAAATGGGAATTAGGATTAGTGTTGGATTTTGTCCCTCCTGGCAGACTGGTAATAAACTAATCTGCTCTCAGGCTAGAAGGAGGCAGAATTCCTCCGAAGATGGAGACAGCTTCAGGCTGGGGAGTGCCCGAAGCCTGGAAAGTAATTTTGTTATTGACCGGCCTACCCACACCTGGTGACCTGCCACCTCCAGCTTCTTCCCTGCATGGCTGGGGCCTTTAATTTCTTTAATGTGTGACATTCACCCAGGCTGCGTGGCTGACAGGCACACTTGACATTAATCTGTGTTCCTGTGTACCTCGAGGTCCCCGGAGCTCATAAAAGCTCATTATCAGTCCTGAGCCTATAAATGCTGGTTGCCAGCCCAGGTGGGCCCCAGTTCCTCAGAGATGCCCCCGGGCGGTGAAGCAGCAGCCATCTGCTCCAGCCAGGAAATCAACTCCTCTCTTTGTCCGGCGGACTCTTCCTCCCAGGCCTCTGGGAGAGGACCAGAAAAACCCTTCTGTAGAGAGAACCCGGATTGCAACTTGCGTCGAAGAATAGGGGCTCCTGTCACCTGCTGTGTGAGGGGAACTGACCCAGCATTTCGGGAAGGTGGTCTGTCTGCCTCTATTCAGAGGTGGCGTGTACAGAGCCACTGCCTAGCCACCCACTTCTAGACTTTGGAATTGCGTGGACATTTCCACATAGAGCTGTGGGGATCATTGCAAGGGTGTAACGGCTGGAGGCAGAAATGCCCCACATATCCATGGGGAAGAGGAAATAGACTAGGGTCCACACGTACTGTGGAGCACTGTGCAGCCGTGAAAAGGTCTATGTCATCTCTCAGTCGTGGGTAGACATGATATATCTGGTAAGTGACGTAGAACATCTGTGGTAAGATCCCATTTGTATGGTCTTACTGTCTGCATGTGGGCTATGTAGGCACATGTTCACACATATGTGATTACATAGAATGAGATCTAGAAGGTCATGCTACCAATCTTTGCAGTGGTTCTATCTGTTAAATAGGATGCATGGGTAAGGAAGAACTTAATTTGTAGTTAATGAAAATTGTATGATATGTGTGTGTGTGTGTGTGTATAAAATCCAGCCATGTAATATGAAAAATAGAGATGTTTATTGAAGAAGATATAAGATACAAGAAACATTGTACATAGGACAAGGATGCCTCAGTCTGTTTCCAAGTAGGTACCTTGGGACCCCACCTAGTTCTCCCAGGGTCGCTTCCATTGTTCAAAGTACTCTGCAAATTCCGTTGTTGAAGTTGCCATCAGCTGCCCTGCCATGTTTTCCTGAATCTCATCATTGGTCTGAAATCTGTTCCCTTTCAAAGGTGACCTTAGTTTGGGGAAAAGCCAGAAGTTGCGGGGCACCAAATCTGGGCTGCAGAGGGGCTGAGTTCGACATTCCCAGGTGTTCTGCTTGTTGCAGAACTCGGATCACTTTCAACAGGTTGCTGACCCTTTTTGAAGCGTTTATGCCACACTTTCATCTTTGCTGCACTCACGGCATCATCCCCGAAAGCCTTCTGAATCAGCCTCAGCAGAATGCTCAAGATTAACACAAAATTCGATGCAGACGGTTGCTCTCCTTGCTCAGTCATCTGGCATGAGATGGCCAAACAGCACCCATGCTCACTCAAGGGCATCTACTGGCCCCACTGACTAGTGACAGTCACTGTTCACACATGCGCACTCCAGTCCACTCTCCTTGGCTGCCGGGTGACCTCGATGTTGCGCAAACCATTTCGTTACGTTAACGATGGCTGGACTTTTTCTGGACAGACTATATCTATCTATATATATGTAGATGTATATATATTAGAATATACCCATACCTATATATGTATTTATATGGGATATATGCATATGCACATACACATGTGTGTATATATGGGATACAGATATGTACATGCACATGTGTGTATCTAGATATCATGAATTTCTCTGACTGTAGCCTTAGTCTGGCTCCCAGTGCCTGCAGCACCCCAGGCTGACACTGCTTGGTTAATGCAGTGGAGATAAAGGGACCATCCTTCTGCCAAGCCCTGTTCCCCATCAACTGGCAGGAGTTCTGAGGACGTGTGAGTGTGTGACTGATGATGGGATCTGTAGAGCAGACCTTGAATGCATGGCTCTCCCGGTCGCACCTCTCTCACTGTGGAGATGGCACTTGCACCAGGTGTGACTTCCCAGGGACCTGAGTTCTAGTCCTGGTTCTGTCCCATTTCAGTAGCATGACCCTGGGCAAGTTAATTCCTCTTCCCTGAAGTGGTGATACTTCGTCATAGCATTGGAGAGGGCCTGGGGATTATTGCAGTCAGTTGAGGCAACCTGAAACTTGGTCAGGGCTCTGAGGTCACAAGGCCTCAGAGTTGGGAGAGGGGGGTGGGGAAAGTTTTGTTTTTGTTTCTCAGCTGTGCATGTGAATAGCCTGGTCCCCTGGGACTGGCCTAAGCCTTGGCAGGCAGGTGTGTGGCCTGGAGAGGGTGAATTGAATCTATCTACTATGACATAGGGACCCAGGCTGACACAGAGAAATCAAGGGGAAAGGCTGGACTTTGGCCTTTGCATTCTGGAGCTGAGCTGTTTTTTTATTCTTTTTCACCACCCAAGATGTCTCCTCTTACTTCTTTCTCTTCATAGATACCAGATCTTGAAGGTTTCATTCTACCCAAAGAGGCAGAATGCATTGCCTGCATTCATTAGGCAATGATTAATTCCCTTTCACATTTTCAGAATTATTCAGAAAGCCTTACATTTTCAGAATTATTCAGAAAGCCTTTTTACTGCCTAAGAAAATGGAGTTCCCACACCAAGTTGATAATATTCTAGCTAGAAGCAAAGAAACTGACATGCCGTTGAGATTAGTTGCTCGATGTCACCACACAAATGTCGCACAGGCTCCTGGGCTGATTTTAGAAGACTGAAAATATGTCCCAAGCTGTAGGCACTGGGGACACCATCCTGGGAGCCTGTGTGGGGCTGGGCACTTAGTCCCCTTTCTGGCCGTGGAGGCCCCGTCTGGCTTCTGCACCTGCCGAGGTGGAAGTGGGGAGCAGACCCCTCTCCTGGGAAGTGAGTGGGTGCATATCTAGACTGAGCTGGCCCCCAGAAACCCCACTTACCTATGCCTTCTTAAAATTTATTTCTCTCTTCTCCCTCCAGAGTTTCTCCTGAAGCCACGGCCAGAAAGAGATCTCAGGGGAATCTTGACACTCCTAAAAGGAGAAGATACCAGTTGAAAGAGGTATGATTTGGGCAACTTGGTGGAGTGGCATCTCAGCAAATTCGCATAAGATGGTCTGATCTCCTTTCCACTTGCAAACCCTCCCTTTCTCAGTGAGAGAGCTCTCAGCTCCAGCTTGGGGAATGCAAGGCAGGTGAAGGGTGGCTTTACTCTAGTCCCCACCCCCAGATGTTTGTTCAGGGTTGGAGAGCAAACGTGAGGTGAGAGGGGGGAGAAGCTAAAGGCTGATGCTCAAGTAGGGTCTTAGGAGGCTGGTTGCTGCCCCATGGCCGGGGCTCTAGGTCATGGTTGCTGAGTCCATCCAGGAGGTGAAGGTGGAGGGCTGGGAGGGAGTGAGCCCTCCAAGAGAAAGCAGGGATCCTGGGGGTTCATGGAGGGCCTGGCCTCTGTTGAGGGTCCCACCCTTGCCTCCCCTCCCCCATATCCACCATGGTCTTGGGATCGGGGAAGGAGATACCTTCCTAAAGTGATTCATCCACTCCTCATCTCAAGGCTCTTTCGGGTAAAGTTCACACTGTGATGGAATTGAGAATGCAAGGGTCCTGGGAAACTTCTGGGGCTCTGGGAGCTTCTTGGGCTGCCCATGCTCCCAGGACATGTGGAATTCTGGAGGCCTCGTGGATGGCGTCTGAATGCGGAGCCAGGACACGCTGCTCTGGCCCAGCTTGTGCCACCAGTGTGCCTCACGTTCTCATAAGCTGTTTCTCCTGTTGGGCCTTGTTTTCTTATCTGGCAAGTGGGGCAGGCGTGATCTGAATCTGTTTTAACTCTCATTTCTTCAGTTTCTGAGATTCCAAGAGCAGCGCTGACGGGAGAAGTGGCAGGGAGGCAGAGTGGGTGGAGCTGGGCTCAGGGAGGCTGTGGGGAGGGTGTGTGGAAGCTCTGAGGCCATCTGATTGCCGGGTTCAGGCAACGGGTGGCTTAGACCCCCAGTGGAATGACTGTAGGGTCCGAGGGGCAGGTGGAGCTGAGTTTGAGTCCCAGCTGATCAGAGAAGTCAGATTAACCAGCGTCAAGGGCTTTTCCCCAGGCTTGGTGCTAAGCACACTCCCTGCATCTCTCATTCCACTGTCTCCACAGCCCCAGGGTCTAACACTATTATCAGCACCTGAGAAAGGAGAACACCAGGCCTCAAAGAAGTTAAGTGATTTACCCAAGGTCTCCTGGCAGTGAATTTTAAGCCCTTGCCCCAATTACCTTACAGCTCTAATGTAATTTGCTTACAGGCTCTGTGACTTGAGGCTTAAGTTTAAAAATAAATAAATAAATAAGGAGAGAGGGGGAGAGAGAGAGAGAGAGAGAGAGAGAGAGAGAGAGAGAGAGAGAGA